>JASPKP010008493.1:0-7500 GCA_030674155.1 Stramonita haemastoma | reverse complement strand
AAAGGGGAAAAAGGGAAAAAAAAGGTAAAAAAGGGGGGAAAAGGAGAAAAGGGGAAAAGGGAGGGGGGAGGAGGGGAGGGGGAAAGGGGGGGGGAAAAGGAAGGGGGGGGGGAGTGGGAGGGGAGGGAAAAGGGGGGGGGGGTTTTTTAAAAAAATTCCCCCGGGGCCACCCCTTTTTGGGGGAAAGGGGGGGGGAAAAAAAATTTTTGGGGGGAAAGGGGGGGGGGGGGGGGGGGGCCGGGGGGGGGACGGGGGCCCCAAAAAGGGGGGGGGAAAAAAGGGAAAAAAACCCCCGGAAAGGGAAAAAAAAAAAAAAAATTAAAAAAGGTTTTTTTTTTTAAAAAAAAAAGGGGGAGGGGGAAAAAAAAAAGGGGGGGGGGGAAAAAGGGGAAAAAAAATTTTGGGGGGGGAAAAAAACCCGGGGGGGGGAAAAAGGGGGGGGGGGTTTAAAATTTAAAAAAAAGGGGAAAAAGGGGGAAAAAAGGGGAAAAAAAAAGGGGGGAAAAAGGGGGAACCAAAAAGGGGGGGGGGGGGGGGGGGAAAAAGGGGGGGGGGGGGGGGGGGGGGGGGGTTTTTTTTTTGGGGGGTTTTCCCCGGGGGGGGGGGAAAAATTTAAAAGGGGGGGGGGAAAAGGGGGGGGGGTTTTTTTTAATTTTTTTTTTGGGGGAAAAAAGGGGGGGGGGGGGCCCCCCGGGGTTTGGTTTTTTGGGAAGCAATGGGGGGGGGGGCCCCGGGGCCGGGGGGGCCCCCCCCCCCCGGGGGGGGGGAAAAAAGGGGGGGGGCCCGGGGGGAAAACCCTGGGGGTTAAAAAGGGGGGGGAAAGGGGGGGGGGGGGAAAAAAAGGGGGAAATTAAAAAAAAAAGGGGAAAAGGGGGGGGAAAAAAGGGGGGAAAAAAAAAAGGGGGGGGGGGTTTTGGGGGGAAAAAAAAAAAAAAAAAAGGGGCCTAAAAGGGGGAAAAGAAAAAGGAAGGGGAAAGGGGGGGGGGGGGGGGAGGGGGGGGGGAAAAAAAAAGGGGGGGGGGAAGGGGGGGGGGGGGAAAAGGGGGGGGGGGAAAGGGGAAGGGGGGGGGGAGAGGGGAAAGGGGGGGGTTGGGGGGGAAAAAACCCCCAAAGGGGGGGGGGGGGAAAAAAGTAAAAGGGGGGGTTTAAAAAAATAAAAAAAAAAGGGGGGGGGAAAAAAAAAACCCCAAAAAAAAAAAAAAAAAAGAAAAAAGGGGGTTAAAAAAAAAAAGGGGGGGAAAAAATTTTAAAAAAAAAAAAATTAAAAATAAAAAAAAAAAAACCCCCCCCTTTTTTTTTTAAAAAAAAAAGGGAAAAAAAACAAAAAGGGGGGAAAAAAAAAAACCAGAAAAAATTTTTTTAAAATTTTCCCTTTTTTTTTTTTGGGGTTTTTTCGGGGGGGGGGGGGGAGGGGGGGGGGGGGGGAAAAAAAATTTTTTAACGGGGGGGGTTTTTTTTTGGAGGGGGGGGGGGGGGTTTTTGGGGTGGGGGGGGGGGGGGGGGGGGGAAAAAAAGGAAAAAAGGGGGGGTTTGGGGGGGGGGGGGGGGGGTTTTGGGGGGGGGGGGTGGGGGGAAAAAAGGGAAAAAAAAAAAAGGGGGGGGAAAAGGAAAAAAAAAAAAGGGAAAGGGGGGGGAAAAAAAAAAGGGGGGGGGGAAAAAAAAAAAAAAAAACCAGAAAAAAAAAAAAAAGGGCCCCAAGGGGGGGGGGGAAAAAGGGAAAATTTTTTTTAAAAAAAAAAAAACCCCCCCCGGGGGAAAAAAGGGGGGGGGCCCTCAATTGGGTTTTTTTTCCCTTTTTTTTAAAATTTTTTAAAAAAATTTTTTTTTTCCCCCCCCTTTTTTTTTTTTCCCCCCAAAAAAAAGGGGGTTTTTTTTTTTTTTTCCCCGGCCAAAAAAAAAAAAAAAAAACCCCCCCCAAAAATAAATTGGGGGAAAAAAAGGGGGGGGGGGGGGGAAAAAAAAAGGGGGAAGAAAAAAAAAAAAAAAAAAAAGGGAAAAAAAAGGGGGAAAAAAAAAAAGGGAAAAAAAAAGGGGGAAGAAAAAAAAGGGGGGGAGAAAAGAAAAAGGGGAAAAAAAAAGAGGAAAAAAAAAAAAAAAAAGGGGAAAGAAAAAAAAAAAAAAAGGGGGGAAGAAAAAAAAGGAAAAAAGAAAATTGGAAAAAGGAAAAGAGAAAAGAAAAAAAAGGGGGAAAAGGGGGAAAAAAAAAAAAAAACAAAAAAAAAAAAAACCAGAAAAAAACCGGAAAAAAAAAAAAAAACAAACCCCCTTTTTAAAAAAAAAGGGGGGGGGAAAAAAAGGGGGAAAAAAAAAAAAACCCTTTTTTTTTTAAAAAAAAAAACCCCCCCAAAAAAAAAAAAATTTAAAAAAAAAAAAAACCCCAAAAAAAAAAAAAAAAAAAACCCAAAAAAAAAAAAGGGGGGGGAAAAAAATTTTTTGGGAAAAAAGGGGGGGGGGAAAAAAAAGGAAAAATTAAAAAAAAAAAAAAAAAGGGGGGGAAAAAAAAAGGGGAAGGGAAAAAAAAAGGGGGGAAAAAGGGGGGGGGTTTTGGGGGGGGGGGTTTTTTTTTTGGAAAAAAATTTAAAAAAAAAAAAAAAAAAAACCAAAAAAAAAAAAAAAAATTTTTTTTTTTTAAAAAAAAACCCCTTTGGGCCCAAAAAAAAAAAAAAAATTTTTTTGGAAAAGAAAAAAAAAGTGTTAATAGGAAAGAGCAAACAAAAGGAAAAGATGAAAAAAACAAATGAAAAATCAATCGACCACCATCTGCAAAAAGTTTACATGTGATAAAACATACATTTGGAAAAAGGGGGAAAATTAAAAAAACAAAATAAATCCTTATTGGGGGGGGGGGGGGGGATACTGCAAAAAATTTAAATAAAACACAATTATAATGATCCAACCCAAAAAAAGGAACCTACCAAAAAAAAAAACAAAAAGGGAAAAATTAAACCGAGTCAATTTAAGGGAATGTTTTAAATTTGATTCGAAACGAAAATGAGAAGTAAGATTTTAAAGAGTTTTGAGTTGAATAAAAAAAGAAGAAAAACAAAAAAAAACAAAAACAAAAAAAACAAAGAAAAGGCCAAAATTAAAAATAAACTGAAAAAATGTGAGGTTTTAAATGAGAAAAAATCAATCCCCACAAAATTAAAAAAAAATAAGTTTCAAAAAAACATAAGGTTTTGATTAAAAAAGGGGAAAGAAAAAAACCCAAAAGGGAAGGGAATACGACAGAGATACAATTTAAGGTATGTTATAAAAAGGAACTCATTCAGAAAAAAAATATGGAGTAAGAATCATGATTATTTTGATTTGGATAAAAAACAAAAACAAAAAAACAAGGGAAAAAAAAGAGAAAGAGAGGAAGGAGGGAGGGAGGGGGCGGGGAAGGAGGGGGGAGGAAGGGGTGAAGAAGAGGAAGACAGAAAAGAAGGAACAGACGACGACAGACAGACAGGGCAGGCGACAGACAGACAAACAGCAGCAGCAGACAGACAGACAAAACGAGAGAGAAGAAAAGAGAGAGGGGGGGAGAAGGGGAGGGAGGGAGAGAGAGAGAGAGGAGGGAGAGACAAAAGACGCAGACCGACAGACAGACAGACAGGCAGGGCAAAGACAGACAGAAGAAGAAGACAAAACGAAGAGAGGGGAAAGAAAGGGAAGGGAAAGGGAAAAAGGGGGGGAAAAAAAAGGAAAAAAAGAGGGCAAAAGACGAAGACAACAGACACAGACAAAGACAAGACAGAAAACAGACAGACAGAAACAAACTGAGGAAGGGGGAGAGAGAGAGAGAGGGGGGAGGGAAAAGGAGAGGGGGAGAGGAAAAGAGAGAGAGAGAGGGGAGAGAGGGGGGAGACAGACAGACAGACAGACAGACAGACAGACAGACAGCAGACAGACAGACGACAGACGACAACAGACGGACACACAGCGAGAAAGAGAGAGGAGGGGACAGTTTTTAGGTTTTTATTGATATCGGAATTTTTTGGCATTTCAAGGGGTTCTTCTACACAAATCACTTTTTTTGTTCTCTTGATGTCCCCCTTTGATCCGTCTGTACAGAAAGTTCTTGTTTGTTTCTCCCTCTCTCTCTCTCTCTTCTTCCTCTCTTCTCCTCTCTCTTTTCTCTCCTTTCCCCTTCTCTCAGTGCGCGCGCGCGCGTGCAGCGTGCGTGCGTGCGTGCGTGCGTGTTTTTTGCGGGGGCGTGGGGTTGTATGTGTGTGTATTTGTGTGGGTTTTTGGGGTGAGTGTGTGGGTGAGTGTGTGTGTGCGCGCGCGCGCGCGTGTGTGCGTGTGTGTGTGTGTGTGTGTGTGTGTGTGCGTGCGTGTGTGTAGTGTGTGAGTGTTTTCTTTACAAAACAAGAATGGATTTTAATTTTGTTGTTCGTAAGCCAGCTACCTACCTACACAAAATGAGGTCACTGTTCTTGGAGCTGACAGTCGAGTTTCGATTTTATTAGTCGACAGAAAGTGAGAAAAAAACAAAAAAAAACGCATGTACCTAAGCATGAGTCAGATGAGACAAAGGAAGATGAATGGAGAGGAGACGAGAGGGATGGAGAGAAAGACAGAAACAGAGAGAGGGAGAAAGAGATAGAGGGAGAGAGACAGAGACACAGACAGAGGAGACAGACACAGATAGACAGACAAAGACTGAGAGAGAGCGGAAAGACAAACAGACAGGCAGATAGACAGAGTGAGAGACAGAGACACATACAGAGAGAGACAGAGACAGATAGACAGACAGAGAGAGACTGACAGAGACAGAAAGAAAAACAGACAGTCAGAGAGACAGAGGCTGTCTAGACAGACTCACTGACACAGAGATATGCCCAAACACACCAACACTCGCACGCACACGACGCATCACAAAATCACCAAACGCAACACGCTAACACAAACACACAAGATACAGAGAGAACAGGACGAACAGACACAGAGACAGACAGACAGACAGGGAGAGGGAGAGAGAGAGACAGAGAGGGGGAGGAGAGAGACAAGATACAGAGGGACAGAGAGAGAGAGAGAGGGGAGGGGGGGAGGGAGGGTTAAGGGGAGAGATAGATAGATAGATAGATAGATAGATAGATAGAGAGAGAGAGAGAGAGAGAGGAGAGAGAGAGAGAGAGAGAGGAGAGAGGGAGAGATGAGAGAGAGAGGAGAGATTGAGAGAGAGAGAGAGAGGAGAGAGAGAGAGAGAGAGAGAGACAGACAGATAGACAGACAGACAGAAAGAGAGAAACATACATATAAACATACATACATACATACATACATACACACAGACACACAGACACACAGACAGACACAGACACACACACACACGCACACACGCACACAACACACACACAAACACACACACAAAACAAACACACACACACACACACACACACACACACACACACACACCAGAGGGCGACCTACCTGGAATGATGGACGGAAGAATGAAAACAGTGGAACGTCAGCTGAGGATAAACCTGCAACAACAGCAAAAAAAAAAAACAGGAAAAAATAAGTGTCAGGCCAAACAGTTCGCTAAAAGTTATGACGCAATAAAAGAAGGACAGGAAAAAGAAACCACAATAAAAAAGAAAAGAAAAGAAACAATTAAAACTTCATCAATTGAACTAAAAAGGGAACCAAGAAAAAAAGCTAGCTTGCAAAAAGAAAAATCCCCAAAGGAAGAAAAAAAAGGCAACAAAGTGAAAGACAACAAAGAAACAAACAATATAAAAAATTAGTGAAAGAAAGAAAAAAACAAAACATACAAAGCCACATAACCAAAAATATTCGACCACCTGAAGCAAAAGACAAGCACAGAGGAAAAAACAATGTACAAAACAAAAGCTACCCCCTAAAAAAAAAACCCACATAAAAACAAAGAGCAAAACAAAAAGCCCCAATATCTTCCTTCTAAAAAGGAAAATAGAACGTGATTAAAAAAAAGTCCACGCAACACAAGCACAACACACACACACACACGGGGCGCGCGCACACACACACACACCCCACATTACACACACACACAACATACACACACACCACCCTACACACACACACACACACACCACACCCCACAACACAACCACACACACACACACACACAAGCACGCACGCACGCACGCACACACACACACATTATCCTCGATATAAAAGAATAAAAAATACACACACAATTATCCTCGATATAAAAGAATAAAAAAATAAAAAACCCACACACACCCCACCAACACACACACACCCCACACACACACAACCCCCACCCCACAAAAGATCTTAACAAAAAATCCGAGGGTTATGCACAGGGAATATGTAAATTTTCACGATTTCGGGGGAAAAAAAAGAAAAAAAAGAAAAAGAACCAAAAAAACTGAACTGCGACAAAAACAAAGGAGGCAGCAAAACCAGCCGCCATGTTGTACTTGAGGCTACAGCTTGAGTTTTAGCCGGAAAGGTTTTTAGGGTTGAATATTATATTTATATATATATAATTTTTATATTTATTTTAATATCAAATTTTACAAATTGTATATTAACATATAAAATAGTTTTATATATATGTTGTATACATACAAAATATGTACATTTTTATGTTATTATTTCTATGCATATCTTATCTATATAGCTATGCATATCTTATTTCTTACATATTATCATCTATCTATCTATCTATCTATCTATCTATCTATTATCTATCTATCTATCATTATCTATTATCATCTATTTCTATCTATCTTTTTATCTAATTATCTAGATCAAAAAGGGCTTGCAAAGGGCAATACTGCAAGGCATGTCCCAAAGGGGGAAAAAAAAAAAAGGGACCAAGGAAAATGGGGGGACAACATCAGCGAATGGCAGGGCCGAACTCAACAGAATTGAGAAAGGCAAAGCGAAAGAGGAAGCAGGGAACTGGCTGGCAATTTTTTTTGGGGGGGCCTCCAGGTGACGATACAGGTGGATTTTATATATATATTTTTTATACCGGTATATATTTTATTTATTATATCGGTATAATTTTATATTATATATTTATATATATATATATATATAAAATTTTTATATATATACATATATATATATATTGTTGTTTGCATACCCTATCATATGACTGTGTGTGTATATGTGTTTATTTTATACATCCTTTATTTTTTTTTTTTTTATTAGGGAAAATGGGAACCACAGTCGAGCATCTTTTACTTCATGGATACGATTTTGGTGTTTCTCAAATTTCTTGAGCAATACTGAGGTGTCTGTATCTCTCCGGCTCGCTTGACACTGGAATTAAATTATGTTTTGGGAAAGTTGAGTTTAGTACAGCCCTGTCAGGTATCTCAAAGTTTTTGCACTTCCCAAAACCATCATTGAATCTTGTCATCATGCAATTAAAAAATTTTCTAAAATCGGTGGTCGCGGTTTCTCTTTCCCAATGAAAACCAAAATTCAGCTTTCCATATTTTTTGTGTTGTTTTGGTTTGGTTTGTGGCTGAAAGTTTTTTTATTTTT
>JASPKP010000849.1:12500-25000 GCA_030674155.1 Stramonita haemastoma | reverse complement strand
TGTGTGTTTTCGTTCTGTAATTCTAATCATTCCTTAACTGGATTTGTTTCTTTGTGTCATTTTTTCTCTTTTTTTTTAGTTTTCATTTTTACATTACCCAAGATTACAAAGGATGCAATTATTTTTCTATTGGTTTACACTTTGCTGCACAGCAGCCCTCATGTGTATGTTAAATTTTCATGGTTAGTTGAGCACACCATAAGCTACAAGCTAGTTGTTGCTATGATTCCAAATAGCTGTATCCTTCTCAATGTTTGTTCCTATTTCTGAATAAAACCTATTTAAATCAAATGTACCAAAATTGATCGTCACTCTTTGCTTGTTCGGCCCACACCCTTAATTTGTACATTGTGATCCCAATCATTGTCGCAAATGTGGACGAACTAAACCAGTGCTGTTTCAAAAGCCAAAGATGGACGAAGTGTGACTTGAAAAATTTTCACGTGCGACTGTAAAAAGGTCAAGGTGTCCATAACCTATGTGATCGTAGGGGAGCGAGGCACCAGAGACCTCAGCTTCTCCAGGAGCCAGCATATTAAGGACGGTGCCTATTCCCCTCTCCCTTGCTGCTTTACCTTCCCTGACCCTTACAGAGGGCAGGTACCCATTTACAGCTGGGTGAATGGGGGACTGTGTTGAAATCAAGGCACGCAAACGGGTCACCCAACCACTTGGAACCACGCTCGATGCTGCTTAACCTTGGCTCGGGGTAAGTGAGTCTTTGACCGCTGAGCTATCCCGTCCACATGGGACTGTGGAACAAAAATGCCGGGTAGCACAAAGAACTTGAAATAAATAATAAATCGAATGATACAGAGTCACCAATTGTGACAGTTATAGTGAAGTGATGGATGGTGGTCTGAATACCACGAACATGCCCTGCAACAGAACCCGCAACTACTATCTATCTATCTATCTTATCTATCTATCTATCTATCCTATCTATCTATCTATCTATCTATCTATCTATCTATCTATCTATCTATCTATCTTTCTGTCTATCTATCTATCTATCTTTCTGTCTATCTATCTATCTATCTGTCTGTCTATCCATCTATCTGTCTGTCTATCTATCTATCTATCCATCTATCTTTCTTTCTATCTATATATCTATCTATCTGTCTGTCTATGTACCTATTTTATTTTGTCCATCTTTTCTGTCTATCTATCTGTCTGTCTATCCCTTAGTCTGGCGACCGTGAGGGCACCCCCGAAGACTTGACAACCAGTTCCCTCCATTCCTCTCTTCCACTCCTTCCGCACTACTTTAGTGACTTAAAACTTCGAGCACTGGGGCAGTACAATACACTCTCCATCCCCCACCCCACCCACCCCCACCCCGTCCCCCAAAGCATGAGCTACAGGGGGAAAAATGCATCAAGGTACATGACATGAACGCTCATTCTGCATGCTAAGACAGGCTGCAGCCAACAAAAAAAAACTGCCTAGAGTGTGCATGCATACTATTTATTTATTTATTTATTTATTTATATAAACCTTATGTCACAGTAGATTTCCCTGCGTGAAAGTCAGGCTACTCTCCCTCGGGGAGAGCGCGTCGCTGCAAGTGCAACGCCTACCCTTTTTTTTTTTTCTTTTTCCTGTCTGCAACTGTATTAAAATTGATGTTTCTCTATCAGAGTGGCTTTTTTCTACATAATTTTGCCAGGGACAACGCTCTTGTTGCCGTAGGTTCTTTAAAGTGCGCTAAATAATGATCTATAAACACACGAGACCTCAGTTATCTTCTCATCCGAAAGACTAACACCCAGACCACCACTCATGGTCTAATTGATGTGGGAAAAGTTTAGGGCCCAAAACGGGATTCGAACCACCGCACACTCCGACCCGGGACTTTTCGCTTTCTAGGCAGGTGTGTTACCTCTAGGACCACCGATACAGCGCTGTGGAGGATAGCTATCGCCATCATCATTCACACCAGGATGACTTTGCTGCAGCAGCATTCTGTCAGTGCCTGTGCATAAAACCAAGCACAAACTCAGGTGACGCCCCACCCCGAAATGAGTCGCTTAGCACATAATTCACTTTTCTGCTAGGAGCCATTAAAGGCAGGTGGGGGTGAGGTTGTCGATTTTGGAGATTTTGATTGATTATAAAACTATAGTACTTATTCTACTTTGTAGTTAAATACCAAGGCATAATTCAGTTTCCTTTTGTCTTTAAACATGCTTTGAAAATAGCGAAGCCCTCATTCTGACCACCTATTAAGATGCTAAAAATTGTCCATTTCTCATTTGGACATTTCCTGCAGTCCATCATTTCAATTTGTAATAACTTTGCACAGAATTGTTCGATTTTCAGTCTGTTTTTTACATTGTATAAGCCATTTCATCGCAAACTAATAGCATGCCAATAACTAAAAATTGAGCTGTGGTGCAATGCGACTCCTTATGTGGTGGAGCGTCACTGGTAAGGCTCACCACACTTCTTGTCACTGTTCTGCAATGCAGGCCCTAAACAGGCGAACACATTGACGTACCACTTAACGTCGTTTCTTTGATGTTCATGAGGGCTTTGACGTCCCACTTGAAACCGTTCAGTGCTGTTTTGTTTATCAGATAAGAGTCCATCGGGATTAAATTAATGCCACTTAAGTGCAGTCTTCGTTGTTTATCAGAGAAAAAGTTCTTTGCTTGATTAATAAAACCACACACAGTTGTCTTTACAAGAGATTGGAGACAGAGATTATGAAGTCACTATTTATGATAACACTAAATCCATTGCCGTCTTATCTCTTATGTCGGCTTTCTTTGTTTTTAGTAAATTCAATGATGTGGTTTGATGTAATAAATTATGTACAAACACCTTTGAGTTATTTTTTCTTTTTAAAACTGCCCTGTTTTTTGTGTGTGGGGGGGGGTTGTGGGGGGGGGGGGGATGGCGCGAGGGCTGACTTAAACATACACACACCACACACACACACAACAACACACCACAACAACAACACACAACACAACACACACACACACGCACACACGCCACAACACACACCACACACAACACACACACACACACACACACACACCACACACAACATACACACACATACATTCAAACACACACACAAACACTTCGGTTTAGGACAAAATTTAAAAAGCTGTTTCACACGGGGAAATGGGTATAAAAAAGACATGAGTGTTTTTCCATTACCCTCAAAAAAAAGTTGGTTGCTTTTTTTTAAACTTTGATAGCCCCTTCAATGTAAATAATCTTACTGTTAACCGGGAAAAATTAATTTATAACTTTTTAAATCTTCCATTAAGTTAGCATCACTTGCTTCAAGCAATGATTTTGGGAACCTTAATTAATTTTGAAAAACTGCACGGATTTACTCGTTCATCACCATTTTAAAGTCCAAAAAAGTTCAATGCATCAGGGTTTCATTTCAAGATAAACAAAGTTGAGAACCAACGAAAAATCCCGGGGGAACACCGTAGTTTTTTTCAAGCTGTTTTTAGGGTTCACTCCCGTTTTGGGGGGGGAAAAGCAACCAAAAACAAAACAAAAACAAAACAAAACTGATTCTGTTTTTTTCCAAGGATGTTATTCGTTAAGAGGTGCTTTGGATGTTGCTTCCTTTAACCTGTGCACATGAGTCATCTTTGGTTTGAGCCTTATCAAAAGCTTTTTGAAGATTCATGTAACAGCAGCAGTTAGTATTTCGTCGTCTCCTCCTCCTTCCTCCCCTCCCTTCCCTCTTTTTTACTCCTCCTCCGCCCTTCCTCCTCTTCCTCCTCCTCTCCTCCTCCTCTTTTCTTCTTTTCTTCTTCTTTTCTTCTTTTTTTCTTCTTCTTCTTCTTCTTCTTCTTCTTCTTCTTCCTTTTTTCTTCTTCTTCCTTTTTCTTTGCCTTGTTCTTTTTTTGCAATTGTTCTTCTCCCTCGAAATTCTTCTTTGCAAATTCTTCTTCGCTTTTTTTTCTTCGCAATTCTTCTTTCTTTGCAATTCTTTTTCAAATTCTTCGAATTCTTCAAATTCTTCTTCTTAAATTCTTTTTTAGCAATTTTTTTGGGTTTTACATTGCCATTTCCTTTTCGCCATTCGAATTTTTCTTTGAAATTTTTTTTTTTCCATAAGTCAATGGAAATTCATTTTGGGAACTGTACTGAGAGGCTTGTCACAAAAATTCCTCCATTCCTGTCAGTTGTGTGACAAAGCCTGTGTCTGTACAGAACTTTTTTCCTTTCTTCTGCAATGGGCAATATAAACAAGGGGCAGGGGGGGGGGGGGGTTCAGGTTTTTTATTTTTTGTATGTTCAACCACCCCCCCCCCCCCTACACAAAGAAACCAACAACACGCCGCACCCCACAACCCACGCACGCCACGCACGCACGCACGCACACACACACGCACAACCACACACTTTCCACACACGTTCCACAAACACAAAAACCACCACCACACACACACACACCACCCCACCACACACACACACACACACACACACACACAACCAAACAACACACACACACCCCACACACACACCTCCACCCCACCCCTCGTTTTTGTCTTGACATTTTTAGAGAAAATCTGAGGGAGGGATTTTTACATTCTTGTCCCCGGACCTGTTCATTTATCGTTGTTTAAAGATGGTTAGGTTCGTTTGGGCTTTTTCCTGCGGCCTTATGAAGTAGAGGATTCAATTTCCAGCCCGCGGCCCGCATCTGGTGAAATTAAAGGTGAAGATTTTCTTTTCTTTTCTTTTTTTTTTTTCAAATCTCTCCGGTCAACTTTAAGTGCAGGCCCCGCAAGGGCCTTATTTTTCCTATAATTAAAACAACAGGAAAGGTCAAATTAATATTGCGCGGTAAATATCGCTTTAATCTAGGTTGTTTTTTTTTAATGGGTTACCCGAAAAAAAGGAACATAAATACCCCGCATGAATCCTGTGCAGTGAAAATGAGCTGCCCCTGAAGTGGATCGTTTCGGCTGAAGCCAGCAGGCGGCCCTCTGTGGGGTTTCTAGCACAGGAGGAGAAGACCAGGCCCCTTTTGCATTCAAAGGGAAAAAAGGTGAAGAGAAAGAGACAAAAAAAAAAGAAAAAAAATAGTAATGTTTTAATTCACATGAAAACCTTATAAATCTTAAAAAAACTAAAATGTTTTTCAATTTTGGGAATTTCCCCCCCCTTTTTGGGGAAAAACCCCTCTGTGTCTCTCTGTCTCTCTGTCTCTGTCTCTCTGTATCTCTGTTTTTTGTCTCTATCTCTCTTCGCAAAAAAACCTTTAAATTTTCTCAGCATTAAAAAAGTTTTCTATCTGGCCCCCCCTATTTTTTTTTGCTCTGTCTGTCTCTCTGTCTCGGGGTTTCTTTTCCTGCCCCGTCTGTTCTGTCTTTGTTTTTCTCTCTTCTCTTCTCTTCTCTCTTCTCTCTCTCTTCTTTTTCTATTTTAATATTTTAAAAATATAAAATATTATTTTTATTTTTTAAATATTTTTAAATTTTTTTTTTTTTCCCAAAAATGTTGTAGTGGTCTGTTTCCCAATTTGTCATTTTATCTTTCCCCCAAAACCCAAGTTCCCCTTTTTATTGTGGCCAAAAGGCCCCATGTACTTTAAAATCTAAAGTCTGAAGTCAAAGTCTAAAGGGTTCTCTCTCTCTCTCTCTCTCTTCCCCCCTCTCTCTCTCTCTCTCTCTCTTTCTCTCTCTCTCTCTCTCTTATCTCTCTTAAAATGAAAAAGGGGGTTTATTTTTTAAAAAAAAGGGGGCCCTTTTTTGGGGGAAGTCCCCAAAAAACTACAGGTTTTGGGTGAGGATTTTTTTTTTTTTTTTTTTTTTGGCCCCTTTCCCCTTAGTTTTGACCCCCGGGGGTTCCCCAAACCCCGGAAAAAAAAAAAAAAAAAAAAAAAAAAATTTTTCTTTTACGATGGGGTTTTTTAAACCCCATTTTTAAGGAAATTTTGCTTTCCCCACTTAAAAAAAGTTTTTAAAATCAAAACCTGTTTGCATGCGGGGGTTCTTTTTTTAAATTTAAATTTTTAATTTTTTTTTCCTTTTTTTCTGGCAAAAAAAAGACCTGCTTTTTAAAAATGCAAAATTGGATTGTTGGGGATGTATTTTGCGCAAAATGTTGTGTATGCATTGAAAAGTGGGACCCCCTTTTGTGGGGATTGTCTCGTCAAAGGAAATTTGGGGGGAATCAAAATGGAGTAAAAACTGTGTTAACACTTTGGGGGGGGGTGGGGGGGGGTGGGGGGGAAAAATCCCTTTAAAACGGGGTGCCTGTTGGGGCTCAACCCGGGTGCAGCCCGAAAAAGCTGCAACGCCGCTCATTAAAACCCTAAGCTACACAACCCCCCGGGTGGGATTTTTTTTTTTTAATTTTTTTATATCGAGGTATGGAAAATAAGACCATGCCCCCTTTTTTTACTCCCCGTGGTTGTGTTTTTTAAAATTTCATCTTTCCCCCCCGGAAACCGTGTCCTTTAGAAAGCGAACGATTAACGTGTGGCATAAGTTTTCGGATCCCAACACGGGGGCTCGGTTTTATTCACCGAAAGACTTTTGGGGGGGGGGAGTCAGAAATGTTTTTAACTAAAGGGGGAAAAATGCCCTCGAAGGAAAATCAACCCGGGTCTCAAATGCGGCAAAATGTTTGACCACTACCCTTCCCCCCCCGAAGAATTAACAAATAACCCAGTTTTTTAAGAAGCCAAAAAAAGGCATGCAAGACAAAAAAAATCTCCACAAAGAAAATCCATCAATGTGACAGGAGAGAGTTTTTGGGGTTTTTTTTGGTTTTTGGGTTTTGTGTGTGTGTGTTTGGTTTTTGTTTTTTGTGTTGTGTGTTACCCGCACCACTATCAGTGTTTGTTTCCTCAAAATAATTTTTTTTCTTCTTCTTTTTCCGCCTTTTCTTCCTCTTTTTATCTCTTCGCCGCCCCCTTTTTTTCTCTCTCTGTCGTCTGTCGGGGTTTTTCTGTCTGGGCTGTTTTTGTGTTTTTTTTTTTTCTTTTTTTCCCCTTTTTCTTTTCTTTTTTTTCTCTCTATTCTCTTTTCCTCTTTCGCCCCTGCCTGTTTTTTTCTTTTTTCTGTCTTTTTGTCTGTTTTGTTTTCTGTCTGTTTTGTCTTTTTCTGTCTTTGTTGTTTTTTTTCCTCTCTCTCTCTCTCTTCTCTTTTCCTCTCTCTCTCTCTCTCCCCCCCCCCCCCCCCCCCCCCCCCCCCCCCCCCCCCCCCTTTTTGTTTTTTTTTTTTTTGGGCCAAAAAGGGGGGGGGAAAAAAACACCTTGTTACAAATTTTTATTAAAATATTGAAGAAGAAGAAGAAGAAGAAGAAGAAGAAGAAAGAGAAGAAGAGAAGAAGAAGAAGAAGGAAGAAGAAGAAGAAGAAGAAGAAATTTTAAGAAGAAAGAAGAAGAAGAAGAAGAAGAAGAAGAAGAAGAAGAAGAAGAAAAGAAGAAGAAGAAGAAGAAGAAGAAGAAGAAGAAGAAGAAGAAGAAGAAGAAGGAAGAAAGAAAGGTAAGTAGAACGTGAATGATATAAAAAGAAAGAAAGAAAGAAAGAAAGAAAGAAAAGAAAAAGAAAGAAAGAAAGAAAGGAAAGAAAGAAAGAAAGAAAGAAAGAAAAGAAAAGAAGAAAGAAAAGAAAGAGAAAGAAGGAAAAAAAAAAAAGAAAAGAAAAAAGAAAAGAAAAGAAAAAAAGAAAGAAAAGAAAGAAAAAGAAAATTTATTTAGATAACTTTTTATGAAGAAGAAGAAGAAGAAGAAGAAGAAGAAGAAGAAGAAGAAGAAGAAGAGAAGAAGAAGGAGGAGGAGGGAGGAGGAGGAGGAGGAGAAGGGGAGGAGGAGGAGGAGGGGGAGGAGAAGGAGGAGAAGCAAGTGGACGAAAAAGAAAGAAAAAATGGAAGAAAAAAAAACAAACAAGAAAAATAAAAACAAAACAAAGACCGCACTTTTATACCCCCTACCAGGAAAAAAAAAACCCTACAAGCTATACAACAACGTTATAGACTTTAATCTTCGCAAACCACCCACCCACCACCACCACCACAACCCCACCCTTCCCCCATCTCCCCCACCCCTCCCCAACCCTTCCCCCAGCACTTTGCCTTGTTCCCGCCAAGCTATTAGCTATGATATTTATGGGCCTCAAAAGAAATCTGGCATCTACAGATTTAATGAACGCACTAGTGGGGCTGTCCTATCCCTCCATCTTAGCAGCATCGGCACCAACGGCAGAAACAGCAACAGCAGCAGCAGCAACAGCAGCAGCAGCAGCAGCAGCAGCAGCAGGTGAGGTGTGCGTGCCGCGAGACACTTGGCTAATGCAGCGCCTGGGTGCATCAAGCAGCCCTGATGCAATGATATGAACAATATAGATATCGTGTGTATGGTGTATGCTTAGAGTCAAAAGGCTGAGAATTTTCTGTATTTGTTTATTTTATTTTATTCTTTCATAGCGAGTAAAATGGGATAAGCACTCTTGTGCTTTTTTACATCCAGTCCCCGTGTGTATGCAGTTTTGTAAATGTCATCTGTTCCCACCGGCACACGATGGCCTACTCTTACGAAAAGCGGAACAGGATTTAACCTGTACGCAAGATGTCCTGTTTCTCTCTGTGAGTGTGAGTGTGTGAGTGTGTGTGTGTGTGTGTGGTGTGTGTGTGTGTGTGTGTGTGTGTGTGTGTGTGTGTGTGTGTGTGTGTGTGTGTGTGTGTGTGTGTGTGTGTGTGTGTGTGTGTGTGTGTGCGTGCGTGCGTGTGTGTGTGTGTGTGTGTGTGGTGTGTGTGTGTGTGTGTGTGTGTGTGTGTGTGTGTGTAGTGTAGTGTGTATTATGTGTGTAGTGTGTGTGTGTGTGTGTGCGTGTGTGTGTGTGTGTGTGAAGTCTCAAAAGGATCTTTATATTGAGGGTGAAAGATTTAAGTTTATACTTTTTTCTCATCATATCCTAAAAAAAACAGAAAATTGACTGATAAAAGCAGTAAAGAAACAGTGTTAATCTACGTGAAAAAGAACGTAATAAAAGAGAACACTTTTTTTAATCCATTTATTTATTTATTTATTTATTTATTTATTCATTTATTCTTTTATATCGAGGATAACAGAATAAGCAATCATGTGCTTTTTTTTCATCCGGTCCCCGTGTGTATGCAGTTTTGTAAATATTGTCATCTGTTCCCACCAGCACACGATGGCCTACTCTTACGAAAAGCGGAACAGGATTTAACGTGTGCGCAAGATGTTCTGCGTGCGTTCGCACACGGGGCCTCGGTTTAAAGTCTCATCCGAAGGACTTTGGGGACCTCAATATCTATCTATCTATCTATCTATCTATCTATCTATCTATCTATCTATCTATCTATCTATCTATCTATCTATCTATCTATCTATCTATCTATCTATCTATCCCTTAGTCTGGCGAACGTGGGGGGCACCCATGAAGACTTGACAACCAGTTCCCTCCATTACTCTCTCTGTTCTGCCTTTCTAATTTTTTTTTTTTTTTGAGAATTGAGAATTTTCAGAAAGACCTCACAATACAAGATAAAAAAATTAAGACAGTACTACGTTACTGAATTCAGACAGATAAATAATAGAGAGAAAAAACCCGAAACAACTGTAGTAAGAATAACAATTTACAAGCAACCAGATGTTAGGTAGCCTCGAGTATTAAAAAGTGGAGTCACAATTTGTCCATCAGATGTTTCTTCAGAAGTCTCTTAAACGTGTGTGTGTGTGTGTGTGTGTGTGGTGTGTGTGTGTGTGTGTGTGTGTGTGTGTGTGTGTGTGTGTGTGTGTGTGTGTGTGTGTGTGTGTGTATGTGTGTGCGTGTGTGTGTGTGTGTGTGTGCGTGCGTGCGTGTGTGCGTTCATGTGTGTGTGTGTCTTCTCTTGTTTTGTCTTGTTTTGTACTGTTTATGAATGTGTGTGTGTGTGTTTGTGTTTGTGTGTGTGTATCTGACAGAGACATAGAGAAAACCTACGGGGGGGGGGGGGGGGGGGGGGGGGGGTATTTGTTTTCTTTGTCTTTAAAAACGTGCTATTTTTCTAGCCTCTGAGAGGAAAAAAAAACATAATTTTTTCCTATTCCAAAAAAATTACTATCCCAAATCTCTAAATAATTTGCAGACCTGTAAGCTCTCACTTCAATAGTAATGGAATGCTTTGAACGAATCATTCTGAAACGACTTCTTTTCTCCATTTCCTCATATCTGGATCTTCTTCAGTTTACATGCAAAGCCAACAGAAGCAACAAATGATGCTACAATTACCTTGCTGCACAATGCCTAACTCACTCTTAGAAGTCCTTCGGATGAGACTTAAACCGAGGCCCGTGTGCGAACGCATGCAGAACATCTTGCGCACACGTTAAAATCCTGTTCCGCTTTTCGTAAGAGTAGGCCATCGTGTGCCGGTGGGAACAGATAACAATATTTACAAAAAAACTGCTTACACACGGGGACCGGATGAAAAAAAAAAAAGCACATGATTGCTTATTCTGTTATCCTCAATATAAAAGAATAAATAAATAATAAATAAAAAAACTGGACTCTTTTGTTGATATTACTATTCATCGACTTCTCCTCTGCCATTCAATACCGTTCAGCCCCATCTCTTAGCACTCAAAACTGCTTTCGCTGATGTCTGTTCTCAGCTCATTGTCTTGGGTAATGAGCTTTTTGACAGATAGGACACAGTTTATCCGATTTTATAAGGCAGTATTACCGACTGTTCTATCTTCTACCGGTTTTCTGCGGGGTTGCTTCCCTTATCTGCTTCATCCTTTGCACCAACGCTTGCACTGGTTTCCGATCTCAGATCTTTATGTGCAGGTGTTTATGTGTTAGAGAGGACAGAGACAGAGAGAGAGAGAGGAGAGAGAGAGAGAGAGAGAGAGAAGAGAGAGAGAGGGAGGAGAGAGAGAGAGAGAGAGAGAGAGAGGAGAGAGAGAGAGAGAGAGGGGAGAGGGAGAGAGAGAGAGGCAAGGCAAGGCACGGCAAGGCAAGGCAAGGCAAAGTATTTTATTCGAGGATAATAGATAAGCACTCGTGTGCTTTTTTACATCCAGTCCCCGCCCTTTTCAGGGATACATCAAGTTGAAAAGATACTAAACAATAAAGCTTTACGCAGTACCAAACAACACACAAGAATAAGGACACTATATATGGTAAGGTAATAAAAATGCACTCGTTCAGAAGACAAAATCAGAAGTCTCAATAAAAAGATTTTGATTATGGAAAAAAAAAAGAAAAGTGTTAATAGGTAAGGAGCAAACAAGAGAACAAGATGAAATAAACAACTGAAAACATCAATCCACCACCATCTGTCAAAAGTTATACATGTGATATAAATCCGATCAGAGAGAGGAGAGAGAGAGAGAGAGAGAGAGAGGAGAGAGAGAGGAGAGAGGAAGAGGGAGAGAGAGAGAGAGAGAGATCAAGTAAGTCAAGTCAAGTCAAAATGATCTCTTTTGGGGGTTAAAAAGATCAAATTTACTTAACTTTTTTTCATCCTGCTCTCATTAAAAAAAAAAAATCAAGAACATTGACTGAAAAAGCATTCAAAAGACAATCATCAATCTATGTTGAAAGAGCTGTCTGTGTGTGTGTGTGTGTGCGTGCGTGCGTGCGTGCGTGTGTGTGTGTGTGTGTGTGTGTGTGCTGTGCGTGGTGTGTGTATATGTGTGTATGTGTGCGTGCGTGGTGTTGCGTGTGTGTGGTATGTGCCGTGTGTGTGTGCGCGCGTGCGTGCGTGGTGTTGTGTGTGCGTGCGTGTGTGTATGTGTGTGTATGTGTGCGTGTGTGTGTGTGTGTGTGTGTGTGTGTGTGTGTGTGTGTGTGTGTGTGTGTGTGTGTGTGTGTGTATGTGGTATGTGTGTGTGTGTATGTGTCTGTGTGTGTGGCTCAGGAGTGATTGTGGGTGATGCATACAAGTCGGGTAGGTGGCTTTGTACTTGTTTACATACATTCAATTCAGAAAAAAAATCTCTCCCAATCTGTCTGTCTGTCTGTCTGTCTGTCTGTCTGTCTGTCTGTCTCTCTCTCTCTCTCTCTCTCTCTCTCTCTGTCTCTCTCTCTCTCTCTCTCTCTCTCTCTCTCTCTCCTCTCTCTCTCTCTTCTCCCCTCTCTCTCTCTCTCTCTCTCTCTCTCTCTCTCTCTCTCTCTCCTTTTCCCAAAAGTTCTCTTTTTGTCGACAACACGCCTTCCATAGCAAAAAGAAGCGCAAGCGATTCCTAAAGTACAGCAGGCAGCCTCGTGCGCTCACACACACACACAACACACGCACCCCCTGACACACACACGCACCACACACACACACACACACACACACACACACACACACACACACACACACACACACCACACACACACACACACCACACACAACACACACCACACTCGCACGCCCCTTCCTCCAGCTGAGTGAATGAATGAATGAATAATCTCCGCCGGTAAGTCAGTCTGTGGGACTAGACACTAGACAGCGCGCGTGCGTGCGTGCGTGCGTGTGTGTGTGCGTGCGCTGGAAAGCTTGGTGGTCTT
>JASPKP010000849.1:2500-5000 GCA_030674155.1 Stramonita haemastoma | reverse complement strand
TTAAGCTTACGCTTCTTTACGATTGATAGATGATTTATGTAGGGACTAAAGGGTTGGTTATACAAGGCACTGACTTCCAAATGACCAGGACAAGTTGCCTGCTCATAAAATCTGCCCCTGGGAGAGAACTGCTGCTTTTGGTGTGGAGGAGGCCGTTAGCACAAAATTATGGGCCGAAAGAAAAAAAGCCGTATGATTGTCTGACAGAGAGAAATAGTCCAGCAGAACGAAATATGATTGAGATGGGTTAGAGTTGGCATGGCATGCACTCACATGCACCAGGCATGAATATATCCATCAGAGCAGAAACTAGGTTTGTGGGGTCTTTCAATGACCCCAAGAAGCACAAATATATCCATCAGAGCAGAAACTGGGTTTGTGGGGGTTTTCAATGACCAAAAAAAAGAGAGAAAAAAAAAACAGACAAAAAACCAGATTGGACAACACTAAAACGAGACGTATAATCAACATAAATCACGACAGATGAGAAATCCACAGCAAAAAAAAACACCAAAAAAACCCAACACCAAAAAACAAAAAAACACAGCATTTCCAATCAGATAAGACCCAGTCCCTTTCCTACACAACGGCCATTTCGCGCCTTGTGGCCATACTCCACAGCTAGCTAGCCTTTGATGTGAAAACTCGGCCAGAAGAAAAAATGCCTTTCCGGCTCCAGGGCCGAAATTTGGAAGGTGATCAGGTGCCAAATCAGCGTGGACTAGTTTCATGGCAAGTGGATGAAATCATTATCAGGTACCGACGAAGAGTGACTGACGTCGATAGGCAGTTTCTCGCGCTCACTATCAAAAATGAGTATAGGGAGATTACGTTTATGTTTTTTTCAGGATTGATTGATTTATTTATTGATTGATTGATTTATTCTTTTATATCGAGGATAATAGAATAAGCACTCTTGTGCTTTTTTTACATCCAGTCCCGTGTGTATGCAGTGTTGTAACTGTCATCTGCTCCCACCGGCACACGATGGCCTACTCTTACGAAAAGCGGAACAGGATTTAACGTGTGCGCAAGATGTTCTGCGTGTGTTCGCACACGGGGCCTCGGTTTAAAGTCTCATCCGAAGGACTTTTGGGGAGAGTGGAGTCAGCACTGATGTTAACTCCAGGAGAAAAATCTCCTCGACGGGACTCGAACCTGGGTCGTCAAATTGCCAGCGCAATGTTCTGACCACTAGGCTATCCGTCTCCCCTCCCCCATAAAAAAGGATAACAAAAATAAGGAGGTGGGGGGAAGGTGATGAAGGATAGAAGAAAGGGATGTGGATGTGAAATTTGATTTTTTGTTTTTTTTGGTTTCTGACTGTAGAAAGCTGTGCTGCGTGGTTTGCTTATCTGCAGCAGCGGAGTTTACTTGTTAGGCTTGTAGTTCCAGCAGTCAGTACCTTGGTTTGGTGGTTAGTTGGCTGTTTGTTTTTCTTACTCTTTTCTTTTTGCAGTCTAGAGGTAACGCGCCTGCCTAGATAGAAAGCGAAAAGTCTGGGTCAGAAGTGTGAGCGATGGTTCGTATCCCGTTTGGGCCCCAAACTTTTCCCTCCCTTCTATTAGACCATGAGTGATGGTCTGGGTGCTAGTCTTTCGGATGAGACGATAAAAAACCGTAAGTTACACATCATTATTTAGCGCATGTAAAAGAAACCACGGAAACAAGAGGGTTGTCCCTGGCAACATTCTGTAGAAGAAAGCCACTCTGATAGGAAAACAAATACAGTTGCTGACAAGAGAAAGAAAAAATAATGGCTGGCGCTGCACTTGTGGCGACGCGCTCTCCCTAGGGGGAGAGCAACCCGAATTTCACACAGAGAAATCTGCTGTGACACAAAGTGGTATTATTGGTTGTTTTAAAAAAAACAGGCATTTCAGTGCAGTCATCACTCTCACCTAAGTTCTCTAGGCTTACAGTCAGATCACGTTGCCGATTTTCTCTGAAGCTGGAGTATAGCTGCCTGTTACGTGGTGGGTACTTTAGAACAAAAAAAATGAAAATAAGGATACACACACACACACACATACATACACATACACACACACAGATATTATATATATTTAAGGTATATATATATATATATATATATATATATATATATATATATATATATATATATATATATATATATATATATATATATATATATATATATATATATATATAAAAGCAAATTTTTCGTCTACTGGAGTGAATGTCATATGGTCTCACCGCCACAGTGGTTCATCCCACCGCGTGAAGACAAGCAGCAGCTTTTGAATTTTGTTTGCTTTGCAAGAGTCCTTTTTTTGTTTTATTGTTGTTGTTGTTGTTTTTGTTTTGCGGTTGTTGCTTTTTTGTTGTTGTTGTTCGTTTTTTAGTTGGGGTTTTTTTTTTTATAATTTGTCCTTTTTTTTGCTTTGCAAGCGTCAGCGCTATACAAATTCCATTATTATAGTATTCTCGTTATCATTTAGTTAAGAGCGAGTCGAAGTGAATATTTTTGGGTGAACAC
>JASPKP010000085.1:32500-93002 GCA_030674155.1 Stramonita haemastoma | reverse complement strand
AATGGGTACCTGCCTCTTTAGGGTTAGGGAAGGTAAAGCAGCAATGAAGAGGAAATGGGTGCTGCCCCTAGTATGCTGGCCCCTAGAGAAGCTGAGGTCTCTGACACCTTGCATAACAGAGGCAGGCCAAAGGAGAGATGGGAGGACAACATCAGCGAATGGACAGGCCTAGAACTCAACTCATTTATGTAAACATTAAATAATGTAGGACTTAGTGTGCTGCCTTGATGTACCCCCCTTTTTACAACATTTTCTTCTGTGTAACTTCCTTTTATTTTTACAAGGATTGTAAAAATCCTTACAAGCAGAAACAACTCCAAACAGATAAAATAGTGGAACAAGTTAAACAAAGTACAGAGCAGTCTGATTCTCTCTATCCACACTTTCAATCTCATCTAAACGTATGTTCTGAAAAGATGTCTGATATATTTATCAAAGCAGCACAATTGAGTTTGAAAGATAAAAAGCCCCAAACATTAAAAATGAAACGCAATAAAAAGTGGTTTGGCCCAAATTGTACAAAAATGAGAAAAGAAGTACAATTATTACTTAATGCTGTAAACAGATATCCACACAAAGCTGAACTTCAACAAAAATATTTTTCCAAGAGAAACCAGTATAATAATGTGATAAAAAACAAAAAGAAAGCCTTAAAAAATATGTTAGTTTCACAGTTACATGTCATGATAAATGCAGATCGGAATATAGTGTGGAAAACATTGCAGAAATTAAAAGAGTGAAAGTGATGGCATAAAGCATGTAAACCATATGAACAGCAAGAAGTGGACTGAACACTTAAAAAAGCTTATTGGAGAGGAACCACACATAGATCCTGAACAAGTACAACTTGTACACAACATGTATAATGACATGAGAACAAATAACAATAGATACATAGATAAACAAATTACTATTGAAGAAATAACAAGAACAACTAAAAGATTAAAAAATAACAAGTCACCTGGTAAAGATGGCATAACAAATGAAATGCTCAAATCAATTTCACCCAGTCTGATGAAAATAATAAAGAGTTTGTTTAATCTAGTGCTTGATACAGGTGCCTATCCTTGTGACTGGAAACTGGGTGTTAGTATCCCCATTTATAAAAGTGGATGCACTGTTAATCCGGATAACTACAGAGGGATAACATTAACAAACGCAGTTGGGAAGCTCTTCTGCCAAATTTTGAATACAAGAATCTCAGAATATTTGGAGCAAAACAACAAACTTGTCAGAGAACAAGCTGGATTCAGATAAACATGTAGAACAGCAGACCACATTTATATCTGTAATAAACTAATAGACAATGCATTTAAAACAAAAAAAACAATAGACTGTATTGTTGTTTTGTAGATTTTCAGAAAGCATTTGACAATGTATGGCATCAAGCTCTACTTGTAAAGTTAAATAAGATAGGCATAACTGGTAAAACCTTTAATGTCATTAACAGCATGTATACAAACGCAACAGTCCCTGTAAAAATAAAAGGATGTTACACAAAATAAATTGTTGTAAAAAGGGGGGTACATCAAGGCAGCACACTAAGTCCTATATTATTTAATGTTTACATAACTGATATTGTTTCAATCCTTGATGAAAAAGATTCACCGTATATTACTGCAGAAGATAAAATTCCATGTTTGCTCTATGCTGATGGCCTAGCACTGTTATCAACAACGAAATTAGGACTGCAAACTAAACTAGATAGATTAAATGGTTACTGTTCCAAATGGGGGCTAAAAGTAAAGAAAGCAAAAACAAAAGTAGTAGTTTTCACCAAATCACCCCTAAAATTCCAATTTAATTCC
This sequence comes from Stramonita haemastoma, assembly GCA_030674155.1. NCBI lineage: Eukaryota > Metazoa > Mollusca > Gastropoda > Neogastropoda > Muricidae > Stramonita > Stramonita haemastoma. The sequence continues at coordinate 91,194 of JASPKP010000085.1, read as the reverse complement.
AATGTGGAGAACATCTAATTGAAACAACTAAAACCTATAAATACCTGGGTGTGGTATTTCACAAGAACGGGAAGTTTCAAGCAACCCAGGAACATTTGGCAAAGCAAAGCAATAAAGCAGCTCATGCTTTGAAAAAAGCAATTCATGGGCAAGGGGTTAAGGCTAATATCATAATGCATTTATTTGATTCATTGATAACCCCCATCTTAACTTATGGAGCAAAAGTATGGTTTCCTTTTTGTTTCAATGGCCAATCAGACTTTCATATTCACGATTTATTTAAACTAAGTACAACAAGAAAATGCCTTTATGAAAATATTCATGTAAACTTTTGTAAGCAAACTTTGGGAATACATAAAAAAGTGATGGCATTACCCACTTTAGGAGAACTTGGACGATTTCCATTGACTATCAAAATACTTAGTCAGTTAATGTCTTTTTGGATACATGTAACAGAGAAAGACAAAAACTCGTATGTTAAAATATTGTATGATTATATGTATCAAAATAATGAATATGATCGGTGGATTACCACAGTTAAAAATGTTCTGTGTAAAATTGGTTTTAAACATGTATGGGAAAACCAAAGTACACTTGATGTACACCGATTGTGCCATGCAATAGAAACAAAACTGGAGAGTTTATATAAAACATTTTGGATTAACCAGAAACAAGAGTCCACAAAACTTAACTTTTATAATTCTGTGACTAAAGAATATAGACTACAGCCATATCTGATTAACTGTGAAAACAAAAACCATAGGAAAACATTTTGTAAATTTCCTACAAGTTGCCATGATTTGATGATAGAGAAGGGAAGATATAAGAATATACCAAGAGAGAACAGAACTTGTCAATACTGCAACAAAATAGAACTGACTTGACTTGACTTATGCCTGTGGATTCCCGTGGGAACATAGGACCACAACAACACTCCTCCAACGGATTTGGTTCTGGGAGATCCTCTTCAGCTCGGCCCATGTCATTCTGGCTGCCTTCGTCTCTGCTTCAGTGCTTCTGCGCCAGATCTGTTTTGGTCGACCTACTTTCCGCTTCCCTTGTGGGTTCCAGTCGAGGGCTTGCCTGGTGACATCTGAAGCAGGCTTGCAGAGCGTATGGCCGATCCATCCTCATTTCCTTTTCTTGATTTCCATCTCGATTGAAGCGTGTCTGGTCCTGTCCCATAGTTCTACATTTGAGACTACTTCTGGCCACCTGATACCAAGGATGTTCCTAAGACATCTGTTGGTGAATGTCTGGAGTTTGTGGGTGTTGGTCTTTGTTACCTGCCAGGTTTCTGAGCCATACAGTAGGACCGACTTGAGGTTGGTGTTGAATATCCGGATCTCGTTGTGAAGTGAGAGGGCTGTTGATCTCCAGATTGGGCGTAGGGTGTTGAAGGCATGACGGGCTTTATTTATTCGGCACTTGACGTCTTCGTCTGTCCCCCCATCTTTACTAATGACACTGCCTAGGTAGGTAAATTTGTCGACTTCTTTGATGTTTTCTTGGTGTAGTTGCACTGGGTCTTGTTTCTTGTTGTTCACCCTCATGACCTCCGTCTTCCTGATGTTGATTCGGAGGCCTATCTTTTCAGCTTCCTCCACAACATGACATAGCTTCTCTTGTGCATCTTGGTGCCTGTGGGAGAGAAGGCTGATGTCGTCTATGAAGTCCAGGTCTTCCAGCTGCCTTGTGAAGGTCCACTGTATGGCAGTTCTCCTGCCTGCTGTGGCCTGTCGCATTATCTAGTCAACCACCAACAGGAAGATGGTTGGTGACAACAGACAGCCCTGACAAACGCAGGTTCGTATGGAGAAGGGTTCCGTCAATTTCCCGTCATGGATGACTTGACAGGTCGCATCCTCATAGAGCTGTTGGATGATGGTGACGAACTTTGGTGGGAAGCTATAGTGGTGCATCAGTCTCCAGATGACATCTCTGTCGACGCTGTCAAATGCCTTGTAGAAGTCAACAAAGACTGAATACAAGGGGGTCTGCCACTCCAGGGACTGCTCGATGATGATGTGCATTGTGGCAATCTGATCTGTGCATGATCTGTTTTGTCGGAAGCCTACCTGTTCATCCCTGAGTGTCTTGTCTAGTGCCATCTTCAGTCTTTCTAAGATAATTCTTGTCAGTACTTTCCCTGGGATAGACAGCAGCATGATTCCTCTCCAGTTGTTACATGATGACAGATCCCCTTTCTTCGGCAGTTTCACGAGGTAACCTTTCTTCCAGTCTTCTGGCACACTCTCTTGTTCCCAGATCTTGTGTAAGAGTGGATACATCATGTCAGTTGAAGTCTGGATGTCTACCTTTAGTGCTTCAGGGAGTATACCGTCAGGACCTGCTGCTTTGCCTGACTTTAAAGACTTTATGGCTTTGGTGATCTCATTTTTGGTGGAGGGGACGATGTTGATGCCAAGGATTTCAGTAGGTGGTGGGATATCTGGTGGGACAGATGGTGCTGGTCTGTTGAGTGTTTCTTTGAAGTGCTCTGCCCACCTTGCTCTCTGGTCCTCTTCACCTGGAATGGTATTGCCGTTCCTGTCTTTGATGGGGCAACTTGGTTTACTGTTTTTTCCTGAGAAAGTCCTCGTGATCTCATAGAGTCTCTTCATGTTTCTTTGGCCTGCTGCAGTCTCTGCTTCCTGAGTCAGCTCCTTGATGAAATTTCTCTTGTCCTTTCTTGCACTTCTTTTTACTGCACGGTTATTGTCCCAGTATCGTGCTTGCAATGTCTGCTTCTCTTCTTTATCTTGTGTTTTGTTGATCTGGTCTTTCAGCTATTTTCTCTTGGTGATCAGTGCCCATGTTACTGTTGTCAGCCATTCCTTGTTATTTCTTGTATTTTTTCCCAAGACTGCTAGGCATGTTGTCTTCCAGGTCTCATGTAGACTGTGCCACTGCTCTTTGATCGTTTCCTCTGGCATCTGGGAATGCATGATGAATTTGTTTCTTAGTTCCAGCTTGAATTCCTCTGTTTTTGCTCTGTCTTTAAGGCTTTGCACATTGAATTTGTGCGATGGTCTTCCTGCCTTGTCGGTGAAGGCTTTGAGCTTTGTCTTGAGGATGGCTTTTACAAGACGGTGGTCTGACGCTGCGTCTGCTCCACTCTTCACCCTGACATCGTGCAGGCTCCTTCTCCACTTTTGCCCGATGGTGATGTGATTGATCTGGTTTTCAGTCCTGCCATCTGAGGAAGTCCATGTGGTCTTGTGGACTTTCTTGTGGGGAAATATGGTGCCTCCAATGACCAGGTCATTGAAGGTGCAGAACTCTGCTAAGAGTTCACCATTTTCATTCTGGTCTCCCATGCCATGTTTGCCCATGATCAGTTCTCTGTTGGTGTTATCTGACCCAATTTTTGCATTCAGGTCTCCCATTAGGATCTTCAAGTCCCTCTTTGGTGTTTTGTCCACTATAGCTTGGACTTGCTCATAGAAATTCTCTTTTTCTTCTAAATCAGCGGCATTTGTTGGAGCATAGCATTGGAGGATGGTAACTTTCCTGCCCTTTGAGTTGAATCAGGCAGTGAGGATCCGTGGTGACACTGGTTCCCAGGATAGTAGTGCTCGCGTTGCCTCAGGTTTCATCAGCAGCGCTATTCCGTGTGTGTGTGGCTGGCTGGTCGGTCCAGGGTAGATGATGGTATCTCCACTCGCTAGTCTCGACCGTCCCGTTCCATTCCATCTAGTCTCGCACAGGCCCAGGATCTCTAGGTTGTACCTGTGCATTTCTCTACATACCTGTGCTGTTTTTCCAGTCTCATATAGGGTTATGATGTTTCAGGTCCCTATCCTGGTTGTTGACTTGGTTGACAGAAGAGTTGTCGGCGCACTGCCTTCCTGGAGGCTTTTACCAGCTCGCGTCATAGACTCTACCAGAGAGGACTCTCCCCCAACCAGGTCACTGCTTAGAGGTATTGTTGTGGTTTCTGTAACATACTAATTTTTTAAGTGAATGGGTTGTTAACCCAAAGCACAACCCTCAACCTGGAGGACCAGGGTGCAAATTTAGTCTGGCTCCTACCCCACAGACCTGTTGAGCATGGTTGAACCTGCCAGAGGCCAAAACCCCCGCCCACATAGCTCTGGGGATCAAACAGAACATGCAAGCCATCCCACCACGTCAAGGTAATGCACCATCCGGACAGAACAAAATAGAAGACGAGTTTCATTTACTGGATGAGTGTATCTTATATACTGAACAAAGAAAAAAATTATTGCTAAATCTGAAATCTGGTGTCAAAGAATATAGGAATGGTCTAGACAAATTAAGCAATATTTTTGTAACTGATAATCATCAAGCTGAAATAATTCAATATGTTTGTGCCTGTTTTGAAAAAAGAGAGCAATTGAAATAAGATAGAACGCAACATGGTTTTGCTTTGTGGTGGTTTTGGGTGGTTTTTGCCTGCACATCATTTCAGTCATGCTGACCAGTGAATAGTATGTTGTATTGATGAATTATGTTGAGTTTATTTTGTTGTGTCAATATGTCCATGTGACTTTTATGGCAATACATAATTTCTGATTCTGATTCTCCCCTATGACCACATACATTATAGGACACCTTTAAGGAAAGATAATTTACACTTCAGTAGTAAATGGATAGACACCTTATGACAAAAAACTGACCACACATATCAGTCAGTGTGTAGGACCTAAGAAATAGAGATGTTTCTGTACACTAGAAAACTGACCACAAGTATCAGTCAGTGTGTAGGACCTGAGAAATAGATATGTTTTTGTACACTAGAAAACTGACCACAAATATCAGTTAGCCTGTGGGACAGAAGAAATAGAGATGTTTCTGTACACTAGAAAACTGACCACAAATATCAGTAAGGGTGTGGGACAGAAGAAATAGAGAGATGTTTCTGTATACTAGAAAACTGACCACAAATATCAGTTAGGGTGTGGGACAGAAGAAATAGAGAGATGTTTCTGTATACTAGAAAACTTACCACAAATATCAGTTAGGGTGTGGGACAGAAGAAATAGAGAGATGTTTCTGTACACTAGAAAACTTACCACAAATATCAGTTAGGGTGTGGGACAGAAGAAATAGAGAGATGTTTCTGTACAAATGTATGAAAAACTGATCTGGGAAAACCCCTTGCAGTCCTTGTTTTGTTATCTACATGAATCAGGGGAAGAGAGACAGCTGACAGAGTGATGCTGCCAACAGACAACAGGTTCACTGAATGTTGCAAAGCTTGTAACTTTTTTCTGTTGCTCATATTCGTCAGCCATCCTTCTTTCACCTTCACCCCTTCCACAGGCTGGTAGACTATGGGGGCACCACTGAAGATTTTGCAACCAGCTTCCCCACTCCTTGCAGTTTTCAGCTTTCCATTGTAGGCTATGTTGTTCCGCTAGAGGCCAGTCCACTCTCTGATGTTGTCTTCCCATCCTTTTCTCTGTCTGCCTCTTTGTCTTCCTCCGTGTACTGTTCCCTGTAGGACAGTCTTGGTTAGTCCAGATGTTTGTGTGACGTGTCTGTACCACTTCAGTTTGCCTTTTCACACTAAAGGAAGATCTTTGTTTGGCCTGATGGCATTTTCAATTCTGTTTTATCAGCATCCATTTGAGACTTGTTCTCAAATCCATATTTGAATATCTTGAGGACAGTAGGACGTGTTTGTCAAGAAAGAAGGCAGATTTTTGAGAGCAGCACTGCTTTGAAGCTGAGAGTCATCAATGATTATTAAGGCTGTCTGATGAGGGCTTGTTGTATGTGAAAGTGGAGCAGTGTAGAGAGTGGAGAATGAAAGAATTAGGAGGACACTGATCCCTGTGGGACTCCACATTCTAGTTTGACAGATTTTGATCAAATTTGGTTTACAATAACTATCTGAAATTGGTATGTGAGGTAAGAAATAAAGCAGGGGAGGGCTGTGCCATTAATGCCAAACGTGTTTTGGAGGCAGAAGAGAAGCAGAGTGGTCTGTAGTGTCAATGGCTGCTGATCAGTCAAGAAGAGTGAGAAGGGAAGTATTTCCTGACTCAGAAGCTAGCAGAAGTGTATGTGTCTGATGTATGGACCAGAATAGTGTCAGAGCTGTGGTTGGCACCATAGGCAGACTGGAAAGTGTTCTGTGCTGTGGAGTACCCAAGGTTCTGTGTCTGTGTCTGTTAGAGCTGTGGAGTACCTGAGGTTCTGTGTCTGTGTGTCAGAGCTGTGGAGTACCTGAGGTTCTGTGCCTGTGTGTCAGAGCTGTGGTTCTGTGTCTGTATGTCAGAGCTGTGCAGTACCTGAGGTTCTGTGTCTGTGTGTCAGTGCTGTGGTTCTGTGTCTGTGTGTCAGAGCTGTGGATTACCTGAGGCTCTGTGTCTGTGTGTCAGAGCTGTTCAGTACCTGAGGTTTCTGTGTCTCTGTGTCAGAGCTGTGGTTCTGTGTCTGTGTGTCAGAGCTGTGCAGTACCTGAGGTTCTGTGTCTGTGTGTCAGAGCTGTGGTTCTGTGTCTGTGTGTCAGAGCTGTGGAGTACCTGAGATTCTGTGTCTGTGTGTCAGAGCTGTGGAGTACCTGAGATTCTGTGTCTGTGTGTCAGAGCTGTGGAGTACCTGAGATTCTGTGTCTGTGTGTCAGAACTGTGGCGTACCCAAGGTTCTGTGTCTGTGTGTCAGAACTGTGGAGTACCTGAGATTCTGTGTCTGTGTGTCAGAGCTGTGGAGTACCTGAGGTTTAGTGTCTGTGTGTCAGAGCTGTGAAGTACCTGAGGTTCTGTGTCTGTGTCCCCCGTGGGACTCCTGGGGAATGCTTGCAAAGCGAGCATTACAAGAATAGGGTCCCTGCCAGGGTATGTCGTAAGAGGCGACTAAGGTGGCCCCACTCCCTCAGGTAGGGGGTTGGACACAGGGCTAACAACCCTGTTCAGTAAAAAAAAGTTTGTTACAGAAACAGCAACAAAGAAATTTAACACTACTGGGTGCGACGGGCTTCCAGAGTCATCGAAAGATACTTGTATGAATGACAGTGGTGAAAGCTGAGAGGAAGCCACTGACAGGAAGATGGAAGTCTTGAGCGCCAAAACCAAGACCAGAATAGGATTCTGGAATGTTAGAACAAAGTATGAGACAGGAAAACTGGCGCAAGTTACAGCAGAAATGAAACGCAATTACCTACACATCCTAGGAGTCAGCGAGAGCCAATGGACAGGATCAGGCAGATGCAAAACCAACACAGGAGAGACAGTGCTGTACAGCGGCAGAAGGGACAACCAGCACTGTAAAGGAGTAGCCATCATCATGAAGAAAGGAATAGACAAGTGCCTGATGGAGTGGAAACCTATCAACAACAGGTTGATAAAGATAAGAATGAAGGGGAGACACATTAACACCACCATCATCCAGTGCTACGCACCAACTAACAACAGTGCAGAAGAAGACAAAGAAGAAATCTATGCACAGCTACCAGTAGAACTGGAAAATATCCCAAGCCATGACATGAAGATTGTAATGGGCAACCTGAACGCAAAAGTTGGAAATGGCAACATAGGCCAAGAAAGAGCCATGGGAAAGGAAGGGTGTGGCACCATGAATGACAACGGAGAGAGACTGGTGAAACTCTGCATGACAAACACCCTCATTATTGGAGGGACACTGTTTACACACCCTGAAATCCACAAGCTTACCTGGTGTTCCCCCAATGGAAGAGACAAGAACCAGATCGACCACCTGATGTTCAATGGGACATGGAGGAGATTGCTGCTAGATGTAAGAGTAAAGAGGGGAGCTGATGTTGGCAGTGACCACCACCTTGTCACTGCCATCCTCAAAGTAAAGCTGAGGAAAAATATATCTAGGAAACTGAGACAACAACAGTTTGATGTGGAGAAGCTGCGTGACACCAAAGCAAAGAGTGCTTTCATTCTTCAGCTGAAAAACAAATTCCAAGCACTGGTGGATGCTGAAAATTACACACAACCAGATATGACTTGTATTAACACCATGTGGGAACAAGTCAAAACAGCCTACACACAAGCCAGTGAAACTTGCTTAGGACAGAGACAGAGGAAGAGGAAAAAGTGGATCACAACAGACACCTGGCAGGCCATTGAGAACAGGAGAGAACTGAAGAAGAAAATTTTGGTAACCAAGTCCGAGCGAATAAGAAAGAGGTACAAACAACAGTATAGAGAGGCAGACCAAACTGTGAAGAAGATGGCAAGAGCAGACAAACGAGCCTACTTGGATGATATTGCAAGCCAAGCAGAAGAGGCTGCCGCCAAAGGAGAACAAGGACAGGTGTTTAAGATCACCAAAATTGTCAGTGGCAAATACTGGGGAAACACCAAGACGCCGATTGTAGACAAACAGGGCCGACTCCTTACCACAGAAGCAGAACAACATGCTAGATGGGCAGAACATTTCAACGAAGTTCTCAATAGACCACCACCAACTGAAGAGGCGGATGTACAAGACCCTGATGCCGACCTCAGTGTTAACACCACTCCACCAGAGAAGAACAAAATCATAACAGCCATCAGATCTCTCAAGAACGGAAAAGCCCCTGGCCAGGACAACCTAAATGCAGAGCTTTTCAAAGCAGACACAGAGTTTGCAACCTAGGTTCTACAACCACTCTTTACAGCTATATGGGAGGAGAAGCAGCTACCAGAAGACTGGACAAATGGAGTCATCGTGAAGATCCCAAAGAAAGGAACCTTGAGCAACTGTAACAATTGGAGAGGAATCACTCTGCTATCAGTTCCCAGCAAGATCCTAGCAAAAATAATAACTGAACGAATCTCAGAAGCAGTGGACCAATGACTCAGAAAAGAACAGGCAGGTTTTCGACCAGGAAGAGGATGCACAGATCAGAGCTTCACCCTGTGCAACATCATCGAACAGTGCACGGAATGGCAGAGACAGCTGTACATCAACTTTGTAGACTTTGAGAAAGCTTTTGACAGCATACATCGAAAAAGTCTATGGTGCATACTCCGAGCATATGGAATACCACAGGAGATTGTCCAAGTCATTAAGAGCTTCTACAAAAACTTCACATGCAGAGTAGGAAACAGTGAAACCAGCTTCAGTGTAAAGACCGGCGTCAGACAAGGCTGCCCCATGTCGGCACTGCTCTTCAACCTGACAATCGACTGGGTGATGAGACAGACAACAGCTGACCAGCCATGGGGCATCAGATGGACCCCATTCACAACACTTGAAGACCTAGATTTTGCTGATGATCTGGCACTACTCTCACACACCCACCATCATATCCAGGAGAAGACATCCTGTCTCAACACTTTTGCCCAGCAAGTAGGCCTGAAAATCAGCCATAAGAAGACAGAGGTGGTGATGCTAAACGTTCAGAATCCCTCTCCTGTCACAGTGAACGGAGAAGATCTGCCAACAACTGAAGAGTTCACATACCTCGGGAGTACTGTCAGGCATGATGGCAGAGCAAGCAGTGACATCAAAAACTGCATCAACAAAGCAAGAACTGCTTACATAAATCTGAACAATGTGTGGAAGTTATCCCAATACAGCACAAAGACCAAACTAAGACTGTATCAGAGCTACGTACTTTCCACCCTCTTGTATGGCTTGGAATGCTGGAGGATGACTGAGAGTGACATTAACAAACTGTCTACATTCCACACAAAGAATCTCAGGAGAATACTCCGCATCTTCTGGCCTGAGACCATCTCCAACCAAGAACTCCTGGCCCGCTGCAACCAAGAAAATATAGATTCTATCATTATGCAAAGACAATGGAGGTGGATAGGCGAGGATGACCCAAGAACACCTAGTGTTTGACAATAGAAACAGAGCTGAAGACCCTCCAACACTCCTGGGAAACCATTCAGAAACTGGCCCAAGACAGGCAGGATTGGAGAACATTTGTTGCTGCCCTACATGCCAAGAAGGCATAAAAGTCTTTGGATGATGATGATGATGATGATGATTGTCTGTGTGTCAGAGCTGTGGGGTACCTGAGGTTCTGTGTCTGTGTGTCAGTGCTGTGGTTCTGTGTCTGTGTGTCAGAGCTGTGGAGTATCTGAGGTTCTGTGTCTGTGTGTCAGAGCTGTGGAGTACCTGAGGTTCTGTGTCTGTGTGTCAGTGCTGTGGTTCTGTGTCTGTGTGTCAGTGCTGTGGTTCTGTGTCTGTGTGTCAGAGCTGTTGAATACCTGAGGTTCTGTGTCTGTGTGTCAGAGCTGTGGAATACCTGAGGTTCTGTGTCTGTGTGTCAGTGCTGTGGTTCTGTGTCTGTGTGTCAGTGCTGTGGTTCTGTGTCTGTGTGTCAGAGCTGTTTAGTACCTGAGGTTCTGTGTCTGTGTGTCAGAGCTGTAGCACCATCTGCTTATTCATGAGGTTTGGTATCTTGGCTACCATGGTCTGATGTCAACACTTCAACATGGCTGAAGAGGGTCTAAGCATCTGGAGCATTCTAGAACCTCTTTCCCCCCTTCTATTAATCCTCCTTCCTCTCTAGGGATCTCTCTATCTATCTAGTCCTCTTTGTGCTCAGGTAGCACATAAGGCCTCAAATAGAGCCCGCTACTGATGTCCGTTGGCTGAAATATGCTCCAGACGGCCCCATGTCCAACCCTTTTTCTTCATCTCCCTCTCAACTGTTCTCCTCCAAGTTTCCTTGGGGCGGCCTCTCTTTCTTCGACTGTCTGGAGTCCAACAAACCTGTCTCGTAAAAATGTATGTTATAGAAACAGCAGCAAAGAAAGCTACTACTTCTGTGTGTGAGGGGCCTTCCGAGCACAGTGAGGCTCGAATGAATGCTGGTGGCCAAAGCTGAGAGGACGTTGCCAGCAGGATAAGGATGGACCTGAACGCCACCAAAACCAAGATCAGACTAGGACATTGGAATGTAAGAACAATGTATGAAACAGGCAAGCTGGCACAAGTAACATCAGAAATGAGACGATTCAAGCTTCATTTCCTAGGTGTTAAAGAGAACAGATGGACTGGATCTGGGAGGATGAAAACCACCACTGGAGAAACCGTCCTCTACTCTGGGAGAGATGACAACATGCACCACGAGGGAGTTAACATCAACCTCAAGAAAGGTGTAGAGCGATGCCTGCTAGAATGGAAGCCAGTAAGCAACAGAATTATGAGAGCCAGATTGAAGAGCAGACACATCAACATCTCCATCATTCAGTGCTACGCACCAACCAACAACGGTAGCAAAGAAGACAAAGACAATTTCTACAGCCAGCTCCAGACACAGACAGAAAAAAAAACACGGCACGACCTTCTAGTCATCATGGGGGATCTGAACGCTAAGGTCGGAAATGACAACACCGACTATGAACGAGTCATGGAGAAGCATGGTATGGGGACCAGGAATGACAATGGAGAGAGACTGGTAGAATTCTGTGCCATGAACAACCTAGTGATAGGAGGGACCCTCTTCACGCACCATGACATCCACAAGCTGACCTGGAACTCATCAAATGGAAGAGACAGGAACCAGATTCACCACTTGATGATCAACGGTGTATGGCGACGCTCCCTTCTGGACGCAAAGACCATGCGCAGTGCAAACGTCGGAAGTGACCATCACCTTGTGACAGCAACCATCCAGACAAAGTTGAAGAAGACTGAAGCCAGGTCAGCCACTCAGGCATGTTTTGACACCCAGCGACTGAGAAACAACACCATAAAGGCTGACTTTATCTGTGACCTAAGGAACCGATTTCAGACCTTACAAGACCTGACAGATCAACAGGACATAGACTCAACATAGAAGCATATTGCCATGCTATACACCGAGAGCAGCAAGTCGACATTAGGCCACCAAAAGAAGAAGACAAATAAAGACTGGATCCAGCAGGAGATGTTAGATGCCATCGAAGAGAGAAGACAATGACAATGACAATGACAATTGTTTATTTTGTGATAAGCATTGACGCCCATTCACAAGGGGACAGCGGGATGGGGACTGGGCACAAAACATAGAATCAATGAAAAGCATAACTAACGACAACCCAAACAGTCCTCATGACATGGATTCCATATCATTGTTTTAAATAGATCTACTGTCATTCATCAGATCTTTTTTTCATGTAGATAAATCTGCCTGGAAATATACATTGTACATTAATTAAGAAACATCTTTGTGAACGTTTCTTTTCCGCACAACAGTAGTCTTAGTAGCGCTCTGTCTCATGTCTCGCATCGTGGAGCGGAAATCTTCAGCTGTCTCTGTCAATTGGTCTAATCTTTCTAGTATATCTGCTATTGTTACAGTCTCTTGCATTTCGTCTTCCGTAGATTCTGCACTCTCTTCCTCACTCTTGCATGCTGCACACTCTTCCCCACTCTCACTCTCTTCCTCTCTGTTATTTTCAGCACGCTCTTCCTGTCTACTATTTTCTGCATGCATCTCATCACTATCATTCTGTGCACGCTTTTCTTGATCTTCCACAACCTCATCCGACCTTTCACCAACAGCCACGTCATTCACACTACCATGGACACAGTTTTTGATTCCATTTATACAACTACAGCCACACTCTCTTGCCACATTCACAATCTCCCCACATAAGTCATCTCCTGCATTTTTGTCGTAGGAAATTGTCACCGTCTGTCTGTCTGTGTCAGTCTGTACCATGTCAATACATTTCTTATCTTTACTGTATCTTGAAGAGGGAGGGTACTGGGTATCATACATAAACATGTCCATGGCAGTGTTGTTGTCGTCAGAATGTTTTTTGGTATAGCACAAACTAGGTGGAGTAGGTAAAAACAAACCTGAGGGGGAAGACACCTGCTCAGTCACTTTCTTTTCGTTGTTTGCTCTATAGGTTTCTGCTCGCCTTCGGTCTCTGCTCACCTGGGACGGACACTTTTTCCGGTACATTGCATTTTGCACTGGAGCAACAGGGGAATGGCTGGCAGTGTTATGTGTCAGACGAATCACAACAACAGTTTGCTGTTCCTGCCCATGCACTTTGAAGGAAGACACTGTTTGTTCATGCAACACTGCATTCAGCATGCACTCTAATGTCACTGGGAGACCCACAACCGGCATTTTGAATAGGAATAATTCAAGAAAAGGAAAAACTTTACTCACAGCTGGAGAGAACACGTCTTGCTGGCAGCCAAGCAAGGGAAGCCACTCCCTCGAGGAGAGAAGACAGATCAAGAAAAGAATGCTTCAGACAAAATCCCCACGACTGCAAGAGAGACAAGAAGAGATGTATAGAGAGACTAACAAGAAAATGAAGAGACTTGCACGCCGCAATAAGAGAGATGCCATGGACCAACTTGCAGCTGAAGCAGAGGATCTATGTCTATCTAGTCCTCTTTGTGCTCAGGTAGCACATAAGGCCTCAACTAGAGCCCACCACTGATGTTGGTTGGCTGAAATATGCTCCAGATGGCCCCATGTCCAACCCTTTTCCTTCATCTCCCTCTCTACTGTTATCCTCCAAGTTTCCTTGGGGCGGCCTCTCTTTCTTTGACTGTCTGGGTCCATCGTAGGGTGATTCTGGATATGGCTGTAGTCTCCTGGCGGAGCACATGTCCTATCCATCGCCAACGCCTACGTTTGACTTGCATGGTGATGGGTTCAGTTTCTGTTCTTTGGTGGATTTCTTCATTGGTGATGGTATTCGACCAAAAGATGCGTAGAATGCGTCTGAGGCATCTATTTTGGAAGACATCAAGTTTGTTGCTGATGGTTTTGGTCATCTTCCATGACTGATCCATAAAGGAGGGTGCTAATCACATTTGATTTGATAATTCTTAATTTGGTCTTCAGGCGTATGTTCCCTGCCTTCCATGTGCTCCTGAGTGAGGCAAAGGCCTGGCTGGCTTTTACAAGTCAAGCCTGGATCTCCACCTCCCCATCTCCTGTGTTTGACATTGTGGATCCAAGATAGGTGAAGTCATTTACTTCCTCGATCTGATCCCCATTCAGTCTGATGTTCTCTTGGACTCTGGCATTCATTCTCATGTTCTTTCAAGTCAAGTCAAAAACAGGCCTGGCAGGGATCTTTCTTCAGCCACTGTTCATAGCCATATGGGAGGGAGAAAAAGTACCTGATGTTGGGACCAAAGGGGTAATTGTCAAGATCCCCAAGAAAGGAGCCCTGAACAACTGCAACAACTGGAGAGGAATCACTCTTCTGTCAGTGCCAAGCAAGATACTGGCCAAGGTCATCATCAGAAGAATGTCAGATGCTGTAGACAAGTCATTGAGAAAAGAACAAGCAGGTTTCAGAAAACAAAGAAATTGTACTGATCAGATCTTTGCACTACGTACCATCATTGAGCAGTGCACCGAGTGGCGAAGGTAACTATATGTGAATTTCGTTGATTTTGAAAAGGCCTTTGACAGTATTCACAGGGACAGCCTTTGGAACATCCTACGACACTGTGGCATTCCATCCAAGCTGGTAAACCTGATTAAGAGCTTCTACAACTTCAGATGCTCAGTAGGCCGTAGTGACACACTCTTTGAAGTCAAGACAGGTGTAAGACAAGGGTGTGTAATGTCAGCAGTTCTCTTCAATCTTGTCATTGATTGGGTCATGAGGCAGACAACAGAAGACACTCCAAGAGGGATCAGATGAAACCTCTTCTCAACTCTTGATGATTTGGACTTTGCAGATGACCTGGCGCTACTATTCCACACACACCAGCATATACAGGACAAGACCAGCAGACTTCAAACCTTTGGACGGAAGGTAGGGCTACAAATCAGCACCAAGAAGACAGAGACAATGACACTAAATGTTAAAACACCAGCCCCTGTGAAAGTAAATGGAACAGACTTATGCCAGGCTAACAAATTCAAGTATCTCCGCAGCATCATCAGACCTGAGGGCGGCACCAAAGAAGATATCCACAGCAGACTGGGAAAGGCCAGGAATGTGTTTAGGGAGATGAACAACATCTGGAGATCTCCACAATACAGCACCAACACCCAGCTGAAGTTGTACCTGAGCTGTGTTGTGTCTACACTCCTGTATGGATCTGAATGTTGGAGGATGACCGAGACAGATCTTGCCAAACTTAGATCCTTCCACACCACCTGCCTCCACCTGAGAATCCTTCGAATCTTTTGGCCAGAAAAGATTTCTAATGAAGAGCTACTGAGGAAATGCAACCAAACTGCCATGGTCACCATCATTAGCAGATGAAGATGGAGAATGATTGGGCATATACTCCGGAGAGACACACAATCTATTGCAAGAACAGCGCTGCACTGGACCCCAGAAAGAGAGGAAGACCAAGAACAACATGGAAGAGGACAGTGGAATGTGAGATGGAAGCCATGCAACACTCTTGGAGTTCATTGACCAGGCTGGCCCAGGATAGGCAGGGGTGGAAAGTCTTTGTTGCTGCCCTACACACCACTGAGTGTAAAGGATGATGATGATGATGACCTGTCTGATTGGTACAGTCAGGGGTACAGGCAGGATATAGGAACATTGTGTGTGTGTGTGTATGCGTGCGTGTGCATGCGCGCCTGCGTGCGTGCATGCGTGTGGGTGTATACGAGTTTTTAATTGTAAGTTTATTGGAATGCCCCTGGCTTGTTCTGGCATCCATGACTGATGTTTGTCAAACTGTGTCAATCAGTATATGATCAATTTGATGGCGACTTTCATCTCTGGGTGAGATCTATGTGTATCTCTTCCTGTTGGAGTGCTTAGAGAAAGTGTTGTTTGATGAAACTGCTTGGCAGAAGGCAGCAAGTGCTTAGAGAAAGTGTTGTATAATGGAACTGTTTGCTGTGCAGAAGGCAGTAAGTGCTTAGAGAAAGTGTTGTATGATGAAACTTTTTGGCAGAAGGCAGCAAGTGCTTAGAGAAAGTGTTGCATAATGAAACTGTTTGCTGTGCAGAAGGCAGCAAATGCTTAGAGAAAGTGTTGTATGATGAAACTGTTTGCTTGGCAGAAGGCAACAAGTGCTTAGAGAAAGTGTTGTATAATGAAACTGTTTGCTTGGCAGAAGGCAGCAAGTGCTTAGAGAAAGTGTTGTATGATGAAACTGCTTAGCAGAAGGCAGCAAGTGCTTAGAGAAAGTGTTGTATGATGGAACTGTTTAGTGTGCAGAAGGCAGCAAGTGCTTAGAGAAAGTGTTGTATGATGAAACTTTTTGGCAGAAGGCAGCAAGTGCTTAGAGAAAGTGTTGTATGATGAAACTGTTTACTGTGCAGAAGGCAGCACATGTATCTCCTTTGAGGTTTCTGGAGCCCTGGCCAAAAGGTGAATGATGCCACACTCCATGTTTTTTTCCTTCCTCTCCTGTTGCCTTCAGTCTCCCTTGACTGTGCAGACTTTCCTGCCCGCTGTTTTGGCTGTGGCTGTCTGAAGGTCCTTAGAACAGCTCTGTCTTCTGGTCAGCTGCTTTATCTGTGGCTGTCTGTAGAACAGTGCTGTCTCCTGGTCAGCTGTTTTGTCTTTGGCTGTCTGTAGAACAGTGCTGTCTTCTGGTCAGCTGTCTTGTCTGTAGGTCCTTAGAACAGCGCTGTCTTCTGGTCAGCTGTTTTGTATGTGGCTGTCTGTAGAACTGCTACTGGTATCCATGTAACCCAGTACTACCTGTCCCATGTGGGGAGTAAATTCAACAGAAAAATCAGTCTGGAGAGGAATGGGCTCCGCCAGGCTTCCTTTGCCCAAGATACGCCATGGAAGACAAAATGAAATCAAAATCCATACTGGCTCGGTGGTCGCCCCGGTCACCAAGGACTGCGCCTACCACTTGTGGACACCAGGGTGGAGGTGAAAAGTGTATGACTGGTGTACCAAGCAGAATTCGTGTCAGAAATAACATCACCATTGGCACATGGAATGTTAGAACATTGAGAGAAACAGGCAAACTTGAAAAACTCGCACATTTATTTATTTTATTTATTTATTTATTTATTTATCTATTTATTTATCTATTTATTTATTCTTTTATATCGAGGATAACAGAATAAGCAATCATGAGCTTTTTTTCATCCGGTCCCCGTGTGTATGCAGTTTTGTCAATATTGTCATCTGTTCCCACCGGCACACGATGGCCTACTCTTACGAAAAGCGGAACAGGATTTAACGTGTGCGCAAGATGTTCTGCACATGAAATTGATAGGTACCGCTGGAACATCCTAGGACTCCGTGAAGTACGATGGGAGAACATTGGAGAAACATCAACCCGGGAGGGCCACAAACTATACTTCAGTGAAAAAGAGGACAAACATGAACATGTTGGGTTTCTGGTCCACAATGACATTGTGAACAGTGTCATGGGTTGCCGACCAATCTCTAGCAGGCTTATCACCATCTGCTTGAGGGCAACTCCTTTCAGCATCACCATCATTCGGCATATGCCCCATCATCAAGCCAAGCTGATGACGAGGTAGAAGACTTCTATGAACAGCTGCAAGAAGTTATAGATCAGACCCCCAAGATAGACATACTTGTTGTACAAGGTGATTGGAATGCCAAAGTAGGAGAAGATGCTTGCAAGAGCTGGAGGGGAACATGTGGGCGATATTGTAAAAAAGAGACTAATGAAAGAGGCTTGAGACCCCTGGAATTTGCTAACTGCAACGACCTGAAGTTGATGAACATGTATGGTCCACACAAAGCATCTCAAAAATGGACATGGCATAGCCCTGACGGAGTAACCCACAACTAGATTGACTACAGCATGGTGAAGAGGTGCTTCCAGTCCAGTGTAAACATTACAAGGACACGCAGTTTTCCAGGAGCTGACATTGGAAGTGACCATGATTTGGTGATGATGACCTTCCAAATTCAGCCTTCATCTGAGGAAGGTCATGAAGCAGGGCCAGACAAGGATCAGATTCGATCTTGAGAAACTGAAGGATCCAGGTGGCTGGAGCCTTCCAAGCCATAATAAGAGGGAAATTTGCACCCCTCACCATGTTCAACTCAGATGACACAGATTTTGACAAGTTTGTTGACACCTTTAACAGGGCATTAACTGATACAGCCAATAAGATTCTTGGCAGGCAACAATGAGCGAAGCAGCCCTGGGTCACAGCCAACATCCTTGACCAGTGTGACGAATGAAGAGAACTGAAGAAAAAGAAGAACAAGATAGAAGGAGCGAGGCAGTATAAGGTAATCAACAAAGAAATTAGAACAAGCATGAAAGAGGCAGCAGAATCCTGGATTGAAGAAAATCTGAGCAAGAACAACAGCAATATAGAGTACCAGCTAGTAAAAGACCTGACAGGCACAAAACAGGGGAAAACCAGCACCATACCAGACAAAAATGAAAAGAATCTTAACAGAAGACCAGGATATTCTAAAGAGATGGACAGAATATTGCGCAGACCTGTATAACCACAAAACCTCAGGAGATCAAGAAGCACTGAATGTCCCACCACTGACAGACACTGACAATGACCCCATCCTTCGGGAGGAGGTGGAAGTAGCTGTGAAATCGATGAAGAAGAGGAAATCAGCAGGAATAGACAGCATCTCGGCAGAACTGGTCCAAGCAGGGGGGGTGGAAGCCATAATAAACACTCTACTGATAATCTGCAACAAGATCTGGCAGACAGGAGACTGGCCTACACCTACACCATGGACACACAACAACAATGCAAGAACTATTGCACAATCAGCTTGATATGTCATCCAAGGAAAGTCATGCTGAAGATCCTACTGAATTGACTGAAGCCACAAGCAGAGACGATCATTGCTGAAGAATAGACAGGCTTCAGGGCAGGACGAAGTACAACGGAGCAGATTTTTAATCTAAGAATGCTATGTGAGAAGTACCTTCAGCATCAGCAAGACCTTTACCATGTTTTTGTGGATTTCAAAAAGGCCTTTGACAGGGTATGGCATGCAGCTCTGTGGGCTACCATGAGGCTGTACACCATCAATGCCAACTTGATCAGAGTCATTGAGGAGCTCTACAATAAGGCCACTAGTGCAGTCTATTTTAATGGTGGCAAAGGGGATTGGTTCAGGACGACAGTTGGCGTCAGACAAGGCTGCCTGCTCTCACCTACTCTCTTCTAACATCTTCCTTGAGAGAATCATGACTGATGCACTGGAAGATCATGAAGGAACAGTCAGTATTGGAGGCAGAACAATTACCAACTTGCGTTTTGCTGATGACATCAACGGACTGGCAGGGAAAGAAGAAGAATTAGTTAGGTTAGTGGAACACCTTGACAAGACTTCAACAGCCTATGGAATGGAGATCAGTGCACAGAAGACCAAGTTGATGACCAACAACATCAATGGCATCAACACCAACATCAGGGTCGGTGGTCAGAATTTGGAAATGGTATAAAGCCTCAAGTATCTGGGAGCAATTGTAACACACAAGGGATCCAACCCTGAGATACTCGCAAGGATTGCACAGACAGTTACAGCACTGACAAAACTGAAGACTAGTTGGAAGAACAGGAACATCTCGCTCAGCTCAAAGATCAGGCTGATGCGCACTCTGGTCATCTCCTTATTCCTGTATGCTTGTGAGTCATGGACGCTCACAGCAG
This sequence comes from Stramonita haemastoma, assembly GCA_030674155.1. NCBI lineage: Eukaryota > Metazoa > Mollusca > Gastropoda > Neogastropoda > Muricidae > Stramonita > Stramonita haemastoma. The sequence continues at coordinate 71,732 of JASPKP010000085.1, read as the reverse complement.
ATCTGGAGAGGAGAATACAGGCCACAGAGATGAGATGCTTTCGCAGACTCCTTGGCATCTCTTTATATTATATTATATTATTGTGTGTTATATGCAAAGTGATTTTGATTCAACTCCTTAATTCATTTCATCCCCTACCCCCAATCAAGTGCTTATACTCCCCCGTTATTAGTAAACTTTCAACATATTTTTCATTTTCCCCATTCACCAAATAAGGCAAATTTTACAACACATTCTTAATTTCTCAACAAAGTACCTATAATAGATGCATCCAAGACATAATACCTGGCCCTCCAAGGATGGCTTACGTCTGCCACCTAAACATAAACCATGCAATTAACAAAATCGAAGACATATCAACACTCATCACAAATCAAGGTAAACCATTTTACATACTAGGGCTTTCTGAGTCAAGGCTCTCAGAACATATAATGGACACTGACATACACATACCAGGTTATAAAATCTTGCGAAAAGATCCACATAAGCCAAAAGAAACAGGTGTCTTAGTCTATTTTAGTGAATCTGTAACATTCAAACGTCTCCCTGATCTAGAACGTCATGAAATAGAATCTATCTGGATTGAAGTTTCAGTGAAAGGTACACGGCCTGTTGTAATAGGGTTCTGTTTCAGGAATCCAACAGAAAGAACAAATTAGATAGACAAATTCGACTCCATGATGAATGAAGTCCAACTTGAATCTCAGGAACTAATCTTAATGGGTAACTTCAATATTGACCTAACTAATGTACATAATCAATGGACCCAAGTTCTGAATTCATGCAATCTTCACCAATTAGTTAAATCTCCCACGAGAGTCACATCAAATTCAAGCACACTAATTGACCATATCTATGTATCAAACCCTGAAAACATCATAGAAACATGTGTCCCTGTCCATAACTGCAGCGATCACTACCCAGTCTGTGCCACATGGTCAAAAAAAGGAACAAAAATTCCCAAACCTGGCCATAAAACTATAACCTATCCTTCGTTTGCAAAGTTTAATGAACAGATTTTTCTCTTAGAACTATATAACTCCACACTCTTGGAAACATTCAACATTACTGATCCAGACTTAGCTATTGAGTTCTGGTTAAAGACATTCACTGAAATCTATGCCCCACTAAAAACCATCAGGATCAAACACGTCCCCAAACTGCCTTGGCTCACAAAGGAAGTAGAGGAAGCATGTTATCTAAGAGATTTTCTAAAAGAACACAAATATTATGAGGAGTCCAAAAAAAAAAGAAACGCCATAATCTCACAAAAACAGCCCCCCCAAAAAGAAATATTTTCAAGACTTACTATCTTCCAAACAAAATTCAAAGACTGTATGGTGAACAATAAATCAAATAACAAACAATCAATCATCTTTTAAATCAAATGTAATCAAAGACATCTCTGCTGAAAAACTTAACAACCACTTCATTAATGTTTCTTCTAACCTAACTAGCAATGATAACTCAGAATCCAATTACCTCAATAAATTAAAACGATACTGCCAAGCAAAGCTTATACCTTCAAAACTTCACTTACCATTCATGTCTGTTTCAGAGGTCTATAACTATCTGACTCACCTCAAACAATCCAGAACACATGGTCTTGATGGAATAGACAGCAATATTTTAAAATTATCAGCTCCAGTTATCACAGACACCCTAACATATATAGATAACCTTTGCCTTGATAAGAACTATTTCCCCAACGCCTTCAAATGTGCAAAAGTGATCCCCATCTACAAGTCTGGTGATATTTCAGATCCTTCAAACTATAGACCAATCTCTATTATACCTATCCTTTCAAAACCCCCGGAAAAACATATGAATACACACTTAGTCCATCATATAGAAACCAATAACTTACTTCATCCTAATCAGTCTGGATTTAGACAAAAGCACTCGAGCCATACAGCACTAACCAGTCTTGTTGACAACTGGCTATCAAACATTAATGACAATAAATTATGTGGAGTATTATTTGTTGATTTCAAAAAAGCATTTGATACAATTGACCACAAACTTCTCCTTAAAAAGCTAGAACTGAATTACATTTCTACAAAAACCCTAGGACTACTACATTCCCATCTTACAAACAGGCAGCAGTGTGTCTCAATAACTACATCAACATCCAAACTAAAAACCATTCATTATGGAATACCACAGGGATCTATATTGGGACCAATTTTCTTTCCATTATACATAAACGACCTTCCTCTACATATTAAGTCCAAATGTGAACTATTTGCTGATGACACAACCATACATACGAGCCATAACGACATTGACTATCTTGCAACCATATTACAAAAAGCACTGATGAACTTGTCAAATGGACAGAACAAAACCACATGTCTGTTCATCCCCAAAAAACAAAATGCATGCTTATCACCACCAGACAAAAGCGACAAAATTTACCACATAAACTGTTTAAAATTTACATAAAAAAGGAAGCAATTGAACAAACCTCTCACCACAAAGTTCTAGGAGTGACAATCAATGAAAATCTCAGCTGGTTCTACCACATATCTCATCTATGCAAATACTTGTCCCAAAAAGTTTACCAGTTGACTAAAATCAAACACTTTCTTGACTTCCATTCAAGGAAACTGTTCTTTCAAGCTTATATACAATCCTCAATAGACTATACAGCAACCCTGTGGGATTCTGCCAGTGCAAATACCATGAAACCGTTACTTAGTCTGTATAAACATGGTCTTAAACTGGTCCTTTTGAAGAAAACAACCTTGCTAGAAGGGGACTATACTCTTCCCCTACACCAACGACTAAAATATAACAAAGGCATCATGATATTTTAAGATAATGACAGGAAATGTCCCCACACCCTTAAAAGATAAAATCCCAATAAATCATTCCAGAAGTATGGAAAAGCCAAGTGTCCCAATCCCAAGAATAGACTTGTTCAAAACTAGTTTACTATACCCAGGCCCTACGCTGTGGAACTCCCTTCCTGATTCAGTTAAACAGCACCAATAGTTAACAACCTACAAAAATCACCTTCTAAACCACTTGATGCATTAAAAACAACAAACCACACTCCCCCCTCTCCGCCCCTCTCTACCACTGTGTGTGTATGGGTGTGGGTGGGTGTGCAATTGTTTATTGTGTGTCTGTGTGGGTGTATGTGTCTGTGTGTGAGTGTATGTGAGTGTGTGTAAATCATTATCCAATTTATAAAAATGTTTTGCTAATTTTTTTAACATCTGGGATGTTTTATGTATTCTTTTTATTATAGTATTTCTCCCCCACCCCCCTCCAATAAGGATATCAGTTATTATTTTCCCCTTTTATCCAAATGTATGATTTATATGACTTGTATAACTTTTGACAGATGGTGGTAGATTGATGTTTTCAATTGTTTATTCATTATGTTCTCCTGTTTGCTCTTTATCTATTAGCATTTTATTATGTTATATTATTATTTTTTTTCTTCTTCTTTAATATTCAAAATTATTTTATTGTGACTTCTGATTTTCGTCTTCTGAATGAGTGCATTTTTCTTACCCTATTATATGTAATGTACTGTCGCATTTCTCTTACCTTATTATATGTAGTGTACTTATTTCTTGTATGTTGTTTGGGACTGCGTATAGTTTTGTTGTTTAGTATCTTTTTATCATGATGTTATCCCTGAAAAGGGCGGGGACTTGATGTAAAAAAGCACATGAGTGCTTTTCTATTATCCTCGAATAAAAGAATTTGCCTTGCCTTGCCTTGCCTTGCCTTGTCTCTCTCTCTCTCCCATGCAAGTATGTAAATGCTTACTCTGTTACCCTTGAAAAATAAATATTAACCATAAATTAATTCATTCATTCTCTCTCTCTCTCTCTCTCTCTCTCTCTCTCTCTCTCTCTCTCTCTCTCTCTCTCTCTCTCTCTCTCTCTCTCTCTCTCTCTCTCTCTCTCTCTCTCTCTCTCTCTCAAAATGTACAGGGCTCTGCAAAGTATGTACAACATTGTAAAAGCAAGGGTTAGTGTGGGAGCTGAATTAACTGATACTTTCATGTGTCCTGGAGGACTGAGGCAGGGAGACATTTGTAGCCCTGTTTTATTCTCTCTTTATATTAATGAGTTAGCAGTCAAACTTGTTCAGAGGGGAAAACATGGTATATCTTTAACCCCAGACCAAATGCAGATACTGATACTACTCTTTGCAGATGATGTAATACTGTTATCATACACTAAAGTTGGTCTGCAAACGCAATTAAATAATTATATTAAGTGACAGCAAAAAAGTTAGGATTGTTAGTGAATATGGAGAAATCAAAAGTAGTCGTATTTCGAAAAGGTGGCCACCTTGCTGTACGAGAAAAATGGCTCTATAATGGAAGCAATCTCGAAGTGGTAAACCAGTACAAATACCTAGGAGTTATTTTTTCTACAGGTTTGTAATTTTCTTATGCTTTGAATGACATGGCTAGTAGGGCAAAAAAAGGTGTAATTGGTATTTTACGTTTGTTGTGGTCTCTTGGTAATCAGTTCCCTAAAATATTTTTCAAACTCTTTGACTGTCAGATTCATCCAATTTTAACATATGGTTCTGAGGTATGGGGTTTCCTGGCTGATCATTCTGTAATTGAAAGAGTACATGGCTTTGCAATTGAAAGATTTTTAAATGTGAGCATTAGAACTCCAAATGCCCTGGTATATGGAGAGACGGTAGATTTCCACTCTTTGTCAATACTCATACCCATAATATCAAATACTGGAAAACTCTTACAAGAATGAATACAGATCGTATTCCATACAAATCATACAACATGCTGCTTAACGTCCATAGTAATAATAAGAATAATTGGGTCTCTACAGTCTGCTTTACCCTATACCGTTATGGCTTTGGTTTTGTGTGGGAATGTCAGGGAAGGGCAGATGCAAGGATATTTTTGGCAGAATTCAGACGTCTTAAGAATTGTTACACTAAAAACTGGAACAGTGAAATCAACACAAAAGAGCGTTATGTATTTTATTCCTTATTGAAACAAAATCTTTGTCTGTTTAATTACCCACTCATTGTTCACAATAGTGCTATAAGGAAGTATTTAACAAGAATGCGCCTTGGCGTTTCGCCATTAAGATGTCACAAAAACCGTTACAATAAGACACAAAAGTGTTCTGACTGTCCTTTCTGCCAGGGTATCCTTGAATCCGAAGTACATTTCATGTTTATATGTCCAAGATACAAAATGATACGGGAACATTTTATACCTAGAAAATTTTCTAATCAACCATCTACCTTCAGACTGGTGTTGCTGCTCTCAAGCACAACACATGCAAAGTCAGTAATATATTAGGCCTACATCAAAAGTGCACTTCATTTAAGGTCATCTGCTGTGGAGGAGACAATATAACTATGAACTGTTTGCATTTATGTGTTTTCATATTGCTGATTGCAACCATTATATGTTTTTTGTCCTTTGCCTGGTGTGGAAAAACTATGTTTTCCTAAGGTGGTGTTATTGATAATCGCTAGTTGTCGTAACTATTTCAAAGGATGGTAATACCACTAATTCAGAGTGACTGACTGTCTGGAACGAAGGCACACAGAGGACTCTGTTCCACAAATTTCGTGTTGCATTTTTTAATGTTTTCAAGAGATAAGTATGACAGTATGGCATCATCCCCGTCCCACTGTTCCCCTTGACAGGGGCAAATGGCCTGGCTCATTAAATTATTTGACTTGACTTGACTTGACTTGACTTGACTGGACTCTCTCTCTCTCTCTCTCTCTCTCTCTCTCTCTCTCTCTCTCTCTCTTCTCTCTCTCTCCCCTCCTGCCCCATCTTCCCTCTCCTGGCTGTCTAATGCCATGGCAAACACCACTGTGATCAGACTGAGGGGTTAGCAGTAAGACAGACACCCTCTGGAGGAAGTGAGAGGCGTGTGGGTTTGATCCTCTCTTGAACCATAATTTTCCCACATCCAATAAGACTAAGAAAGGTGGTCTGGGTGCCAGTCTTTCGGTGAGATGATAAACCAGGGATCAGTACACAACACACTTTTACCATACAAAAAAACCCAACCAGAACACAGGAGAGTTTACCAGGCAAAGTGCTTCAGAAAAAAGCCACTCTCACAGGAAACAAAGACATGCAGACAGGAACAGTGAAGCTTCAAACCTGGGTGTCCCTGCTCTGGTAACAACACCTCTCCCCAGGGAGAGCAGCCCTAATTTTACAGACATCTGCTGTGACTGAAAGTGCTAGACATCTATAGATTATAGGCAGCATAACCTAGTGGTCAGAATATTGAGCTCGCAATTTGACCACCAGGGTTGGATTCAGGTCAAGGAGATTTTTCTCCTGGAGTTAACATCAGTGCTGACTCCGCTCTCCCCAAAAGTCTTTCGAGGAGACTGTAAACTGAGGCCCCGTGTGTGAACTAACGGAGAACAAGATAGTTAAATCCTGTTCCGCTTTTCGTAAGAGTAGGCCATTGTGTGCTGGTGGGAACAGATGACATTTACAAAACTACATACACACTGGGACTGGATATAAAAAAGCACATGAGTGCTTATTCCATTATCCTTGATATAAAAGAATAAATAAATAAATAAAAGGTAGAGTAGAAAATAGAATAACTCCTCCTTCCCTTCATGTGAAAGAATAAAATTGACAATGGTGGTCACTACTGCCTTTACACAGATTTGGATTCCAAACTTGTCCCCAAGCAGTTTCAATTGCTTTTTTTTGACACGACTTAAGTCAAACATTGTTTACATGAAGCATTTATTCATAAGTGGTAGGCAGTAGTAAATACAGAAGAGATTTATACAAATTATATAATGCTTAAAACAAAATTTTGTGTTGGAAAGTATTTGCTTTTAATGCCATCCAATATTTCTGTTCGATTTGCCCAGTTTCACACAATTAATAACAATCTGCCTAATTAATGATATCCTACGTTTTGAGAAAATTCAAAGAAATGAAAGATACTGTACAAAATGCAATAGTGGTGATATTGATGACGAATTTCATTACATTTCTATTTGTCTAATGTTTCATGAAACTCATTAAAAATGTTTATCAACCCAATGCAATCATGTTGTTTATAGCCCCATCGAAAATGTTTATGAAAATATTATGTGGAACATCCAAACACTTTGAATCTGAACAACTCTTTTATTCATCAAATAAGAAGTCTCTGCTCAATGTTGTTAAAATGATTAATATTATAAGAAATAATATGTAAGCTTTGTTCAAAGAGTTTGGTACATGTAAACAGGCAATTTAGCTCAGTGGTCTGAGCAGCTCGCTTTCCCCCAGCCAAAGTGAAGCAGCATTGAGAGTGGTTACCAATTGGGTGGGTGACGTTTGCGTGCCTTGGCTTCAGTGCAGTCCCCCGGTTTACCCAGCTGTAAATGGGTACCTGCCTCTTTAGGGTTAGGGAAGGTAAAGCAGCAAGGGAGAGGAGATGGGTGCTGCCCCTAGTATGCCGGCCCCTAGAGAAGCTGAGGTTTCTGACACCTTGCATAACAGAGGCAGGCCAAAGGAGAGATGGGAGGACAACATCAGCGAATGGACAGGCCTAGAACTCAACTCATTTATGTAAACATTAAATAATGTAGGACTTAGTGTGCTGCCTTGATGTACCCCCCTTTTTACAACAATTTCTTCTGTGTAACTTCCTTTTATTTTTACAAGGATTGTAAAAATCCTTACAAGCAAAAGCAACTCCAAACAGATAAAATAGTGGAACAAGTTAAACAAAGTACAGAGCAGTCTGATTCTCCCTATCCACACTTTCAATCTCATCTAAATGAATGTTCTGAAAAGATGTCAGATATATTTATCAAAGCAGCACAATTGAGTTTGAAAGATAAAAAGCCCCAAACGTTAAAAATGAAACGCAATAAAAAGTGGTTTGGCAAAAATTGTACAAAAATGAGAAAAGAAGTACAATTATTACTTAATGCTGTAAACAGATATCCACACAAAGCTGAACTTCAACAAAAATATTTTTCCAAGAGAAACCAGTATAATAATATGATAAAAAAGAAAAAGAAAGCCTTCAAAAATATGTTAGTATCACAGTTACATGTCATGATAAATGCAGATCCGAATATAGTGTGGAAAACATTGCAGAAATTAAAAGAGTGAAAGTGATGGCATAAAGCATGTAAACCATATGAACAGCAAGAAGTGGACTGAACACTTAAAAAAGCTTATTGGAGAGGAACCACACATAGATCCTGAACAAGTACAACTTGTACACAACATGTATAATGACATGAGAACAAATAACAATAGATACTTAGATAAACAAATTACTATTGAAGAAATAACAAGAACAACTAAAAGATTAAAAAATAACAAGTCACCTGGTAAAGATGGATAACAAATGAAATGCTCAAATCAATTTCACCCAGTCTGATGAAAGTAATAAAGAGTTTGTTTAATCTAGTGCTTGATACAGGTGCCTATCCTTGTGACTGGAAACTGGGTGTTAGTATCCCCATTTATAAAAGTGGATGCACTGTTAATCTGATAACTACAGAGGGATAACATTAACAACGCAGTTGGAAGCTCTTCTGCCAAATTTTGAATACAAGAATCTCAGAATATTTGGAGCCAAAACAACAAACTTGTCAGAGAACAAGCTGGATTCAGAAAAACATGTAGAACAGCAGACCACATCTATATCTTTAATAAACTAATAGACAATGCATTTAAAACAAAAAAACAATAGACTGTATTGTTGTTTTGTAGATTTTCAGAAAGCATTTGACAATGTATGGCATCAAGCTCTACTTGTAAAGTTAAATAAGATAGGCATAACTGGTAAAACCTTTAATGTTCATTAACAGCATGTATACAAACGCAACAGTCCTTGTAAAAAAAAAGGATGTTACACAAAAGAAATTGTTGTAAAAAGGGGGGTACATCAAGGCAGCACACTAAGTCCTACATTATTTAATGTTTACATAACTGATATTGTTTCGATCCTTGATGAAAAAGATTCACCTTATATTACTGCAGAAGATAAAATTCCATGTTTGCTCTTTGCTGATGGCCTAGCACTGTTATCAACAACCAAATTAGGACTACAAACTAAACTAGATAGATTAAATGTTACTGTTCCAAATGGGGACTAAAAGTAAAGAAAGCAAAAACAAAAGTAGTAGTTTTCACCAAATCACCCCCTAAAATTCCAATTTAATTCCAATGTGGAGAACATCTAATTGAAACAACTAAAACCTATAAATACCTGGGTGTAGTATTTCACCAGATTGGGAAGTTTCAAGCAACCCAGGAACATTTGGCAAAGCAAAGCAAATAAAGCAGCTCATGCTTTGAAAAAAGCAGTTCATGGGCAAGGGGTTAAGGCTAATATCATAATGCATTTATTTGATTCATTGTAACCCCCATCTTAACTTATGGAGCAAAAGTATGGTTTCATTTTTGTTTCAATGGCCAATCAGACTTTTATATTCACGATATATTTAAATTAAGCACAACAAGAAAATGTCTTTATGAAAATATTCATGTAAACTTTTGTAAGCAAACTTTGGGAATACATAAAAAAGTGATGGCATTATCCACTTTAGGAGAACTTGGACGATTTCCATTGACTATCAAAATACTTAGTCAGTTAATGTCTTTTTGGATACATGTAACAGAGAAAGACAAAAACTCGTATGTTAAAATATTGTATGATTATATGTATCAAAATAATGAATATGATCGGTGGATTACCACAGTTAAAAAAGTTCTGTGTAAAATTGGTTTTAAACATGTATGGGAAAACCAAAGTACACTTGATGTACACCGATTGTGCCATGCAATACAAACAAAACTAGAGAGTTTATATAAAACATTTTGGATTAACCAGAAACAAGAGTCCACAAAACTTAACTTTTATAATTCTGTGACTAAAGAATATAGACTACAGCCATATCTGATTAACTGTGAAAACAAAAACCATAGGAAAACATTTTGTAAATTTCCTACAAGTTGCCATGATTTGATGATAGAGAAAGGAAGATATAAGAATATACCAAGAGAGAACAGAACTTGTCAATACTGCAACAAAATAGAACTGACTTGACTTGACTTATGCCTGTGGATTCCCGTGGGAACATAGGACCACAACAACACTCCTCCAACTATTCGGTTCTGGGAGATCCTCTTCAGCTTGGCCCATGTCATTCTGGCTGCTTTTGTCTCTGCTTCAGTGCTTTGCCCAGGTCTGTTTAGGATCAACCTACTTTCGCTTCCCTTGTGGGTTCCAGTCGAGGGCCTGCCTGGTGACATCTGAAGCAGGCTTGAGGAGCGTATGGCTGATCCATCCTCATTTTCTTTTCTTGATCTCCATCTCGATTGAAGCGTGTCTGGTCCTGTCCCATAGTTCTACATTTGAGACTACTTCTGGCCACCTGATACCAAGGATGTTCCTAAGACATCTGTTGGTGAATGTCTGGAGTTTGAGGGTGTTGGTCTTTGTTACCCGCCAGGTTTCTGAGCCATACAGTAGGACCGACTTGAGGTTGGTGTTGAATATCCGGATCTTGTTGTGAAGTGAGAGGGCTGTTGATCTCCAGATTGGCGTAGGGTGTTGAAGGCATGACGGGCTTTATTTATTCGGCACTTGATGTCTTCGTCTGTCCCCCCATCTTTACTAACGACACTGCCCAGGTAGGTAAATTTGTCGACTTCTTTGATGTTTTCTTGGTGTAGTCGCACTGGGTCTTGTTTCTTGTTGTTTACCCTCATGACCTCCGTCTTCCTGATGTTGATTTGGAGGCCTATCTTTTCAGCTTCCTCCACAACATGACATAGCTTTCTTGTGCATCTTGGTGCCTGTGGGAGAGAAGGCTGATGTCGTCTACGAAGTCCAGGTCTTCCAGCTGCCTTGTGAAGGTCCACTGTATGGCAGTTCTCCTGCCTGCTGTGGCCTGTCGCATTATCCAGTCAATCACCAACAGGAAGATGGTTGGTGACAACAAGACAGCCCTGACAAACCCCGGTTCGTATGGAGAAGGGTTCCGTCAATTTCCCGTCATGGATGACTTGACAGGTCGCATCCTCATAGAGCTGTTGGATGATGGTGACGAACTTTGGTGGGAAGCCATAGTGGTGCATCAGTCTCCAGATGACATCTCTGTCGACGCTGTCAAATGCCTTCTGGAAGTCAACAAAGACTGAATACAAGGGGGTCTGCCACTCCAGGGACTGCTCAATGATGATGTGCATTGTGGCAATCTGATCTGTGCATGATCTGTTTTGTCAGAAGCCTACCTGTTCATCCCTGAGTGTCTTGTCTAGTGCCATCTTCAGTCTTTCTAAGATAATTCTTGTCAGTACTTTCCCTGGTATAGACAGCAGCATGATTCCTCTCCAGTTGTTACATGATGACAGATCCCCTTTCTTCGGCAGTTTCACGAGGTAACCTTTCTTCCAGTCTTCTGGCACACTCTCTTGTTCCCAGATCTTGTGTAAGAGTGGATACATCATGTCAGTTGAAGTCTGAATGTCTACCTTTAGTGCTTCAGGGGGTATACCGTCAGGACCTGCTGCTTTGCCTGACTTTAAAGACTTTATGGCTTTGGTGATCTCATTTTTGGTGGAGGGGACGATGTTGATGCCAAGGATTTCATTCAGTAGGTGGTGGGATATCTGGTGGGACAGATGGTGCTGGTCTGTTGAGTATTTCTTTGAAGTGCTCTGCCCACCTTGCTCTCTGGTCCTCTTCACCTGGAATGGTATTGCCGTTCTTGTCTTTGATGGGGCAACTTGGTTTACTGTTTTTTCCTGAGAAGGTCCTTGTGATCTCATACAGTCTCTTCATGTTTCTTTGGCCTGCTGCAGTCTCTGCTTCCTGAGTCAGCTCCTCGATGAAATTTCTCTTGTCCTTTCTTGCACTTCTTTTTACTGCACGGTTTTTGTCCCAGTATCGTGCTTGCAATGTCTGCTTCTCTTCTTGATCTTGTGTTTTGTTGATCTGATCTTTCAGCTATTTTCTCTTGGTGATCAGTGCCCATGTTACTGTTGTCAGCCATTCCTTGTTTTTTCTTGTATTTTTTCCCAAGACTGCTTGACATGTTATTCCAGGTCTCATGTAGACTGTGCCACTGCTCTTCGATTGTTTCCTCTAGCATCTGGGAAAGCATGCTGAATTTGTTTCTTAGTTCCAGCTTGAATTCCTCTGTTTTTGCTCTGTCTTTAAGGCTTTGCACATTGAATTTGTGTGATGGTCTTCCTGCCTTGTCGGTGAAGGCTTTGAGCTTGGTCTTGAGGATGGCTATTACAAGACGTGGTCTGACGCTGCGTCTGCTCCACTCTTCACCCTGACATTGTGCAGGCTCCTTCTCCACTTTCGCCCGATGGTGATGTGGTCAATCTGGTTTTCAGTCCTGCCATCTGGGGAAGTCCATGTGGTCTTGTGGACTTTCTTGTGGGGAAAGATGGTGCCTCCAATGACCAGGTCATTGAAGATGCAGAACTCTGCTAAGAGTTCACCATTTTCATTCTGGTCTCCCATGCCATGTTTGCCCGTGATCAGTTCTCTGTTGGTGTTATCTGACCCAACTTTTGCATTCAGGTCTCCCATTAGGATCTTCAAGTCCCTCTTTGGTGTTTTGTCCACTATAGCTTGGACTTGCTCGTAGAAGTTTTCTTTTTTTTCTAAATCAGCGGCATTTGTTGGAGCATAGCATTGGAGGATGGTAACTTTCCTGCCCTTTGAGTTGAACCGGGCAGTGAGGATCCGAGGTGACACTGGTTCCCAGGATAGTAGTGCTTGCGTTGCTTCAGGTTTCATCAGCAGCGCTACTCCGTGTGTGTGGGGCTGGCCTTCCTCCTGTCCAGGGTAGATGATGGTATCTCCACTCGCTAGTCTCGACCGTCCCGTTCCATTCCATCTAGTCTTGCACAGGCCAAGGATCTCCAGGTTGTACCTGTGCATTTCTCTACATACCTGTGCTGTTTTTCCAGTCTCATATAGGGTTCTGATGTTCCAGGTCCCTATCCTGGTTGTTGACTTGGTTGACAGAAGAGTTGTCGGTGCACTGGTTTCCCGGAGGCTTTTACCAGCTCGCGTCAGAGACTCTACCAGAGAGGACTCTCCCCCAACCAGGTCGCTGCTTAGAGATATTGTTGTGGTTTCTGTAACATACTAATTTTTTAAGTGAATGGGTTGTTAACCCAAAGCACAACCCTCAACCTGGAGGACCAGGGTGCAAATTTAGTCTGGCTCCTACCCCACAGACCTGTTGAGCATGGTTGAACCTGCCAGAGGCCAAAACCCCTTTCCACATAACTCTGGGGGTCAAACAGAACACGCAAGCCATCCCACCACATCAAGGTAATGCACCATCCGGACAGAACAAAATAGAAGGCGAGTTTCATTTACTGGATGAGTGTATCTTATATACTGAACAAAGAAAAAAATTATTGCTAAATCTGAAATCTGGTGTCAAAGAATATAGGAATGGTCTAGACAAATTAAGCAATGTTTTTGTAACTGATAATCGTCAAAATGAAATAATTCAATATGTTTGTGCCTTTTTTGAAAAAAGAGAGCAATTGAAATAAGATAGAATGCAACATGGTTTCGCTTTGTGGTGGTTTTGGGTGGTTTTTGCCTGCACATCATTTCAGTCATGCTGACCAGTGAATAGTATGTTGTATTGATGAATTATGTTGAGTTTATTTGGTTGTGTCAATATGTCCATGTGACTTTTATGGCAATAAATAATTTCTGATTCTGATTCTCCCCTACGACCACATACATTATAGGACACCTTTAAGGAAAGAGAATTTACACTTCAGTAGTAAATGGATAGACACCTTATGACAAAAAACTGACCACACATATCAGTCAGTGTGTAGGACTTAAGAAATAGAGATGTTTCTGTACACTAGAAAACTGACCACAAATATCAGTCAGTGTGTAGGACCTGAGAAAAAGACATGTTTCTGTACACTAGAAAACTGACCACATATATCAGTTAGCCTGTGGGACAGAAGAAATAGAGATGTTTCTGTACACTAGAAAACTGACCACAAATATCAGTTAGGGTGTGGGACAGAAGAAATAGAGAGATGTCTCTGTATACTAGAAAACTGACCACAAATATTAGTTAGGGTGTGGGACAGAAGAAATAGAGAGATGTTTCTGTACAAATGTATGAAAAACTGATCTGGGAAAACCCATTGCAGTCCTTGTTTCGTTATCTCCATGAATCAGGGGAAGGGAGACAGCTGACAGAGTGATGCTGCCAACAGACAACAGGTTCACTGAATGTTGCAAAGCTTGTAACTTTTTTCTGTTGCTCATATTCGTCAGTCATCCTTCTTTCACCTTCACCTGTCCCACAGGCTGGTAGACCATGGGGGCACCACTGAAGATTTTGCAACCAGCTTCTTGCACTCCTTGCAGTTTTCAGCTTTCCAGAGTAGGCTATGTCGTTCCGCTCAAGGCCAGTCCACTCTCTGATGTTCTCTTCCCATCGTTTTCTCTGTCTGCCTCTTTGTCTCCCTCCTTGTACTGTTCCCTGTAGGACAGTCTTGGTCAGTCCAGATGTTTGTGTGACGTGTCTATACCACTTCAGTTTGCATTTTCACACTGAAGTAAGATCTTTGTTTGGCTTGATGGCATTTTCAATTGTTTTATCAGCGTCCATTTGCAACTTGTTCTGAAATCCATACTTAAATATCTTGAGGACAGTAGGATGTGTTTGTCAAGAAAGAAGGCAGATTTTCGAGAGTAGCACTGCTTTGAAGCTGAGAGTCATCAGCATAAAATGATGATTAAGGCTATCAGATGAGGGCTTGTTGTATGTGAAAGTGGAGCAGTATAGAAAGTGAAAGGATTAGGAAGGACACTGATCCCTGTGGGACTCCACATTCTAGTTTGACAGATTTTGATCAAATTTGGTTGACAATGACTGTCTGGAATTGGTATGCAAGGTAAGAAATAAAGCAGGGGAGGGCTGTGCCATTAATGCCAAACGTGTTTTGGAGGCAGAAGAGAAGCAGAGTGATCTGTAGTGTCAATGGCTGCTGATCAGAACCTTGAGCAATCAAGAAGAGTGAGAAGGGAAGTATTTCCAGACTCAGAAGCTAGCAGAAGTGTATGTGTCTGATCAGACCAGAATAGTGTCAGTGCTGTGGTCGGCATCCATAGGCAGACTGGAAAGTGTTCTGTGCTGTGGAGTACCTGAGGTTTTGTGCCTGTGTGTCAGAGCTGTGGAGTATCTGAGGTTCTGTGTCAGAGCTGTGGAATACCTGAGGTTCTGTGCCTGTGTGTCAGAGCTGTGGAGTACCTAAGGTTCTGTGTCTGTGTGTCAGAGCTGTTGAATACCTGAGGTTCTGTGTCTGTGTGTCAGAGCTGTGGAGTGCCTGAGGTTCTGTGTCTGTGTGTCAGAGCTGTGGTTCTGTGTCTGTGTGTCAGAGCTGTGGTTCTGTGTCTGTGTGTCAGTGCTGTGGTTCTGTGTCTGTGTGTCAGAGCTGTTCAGTACCTGAGGTTATGTGTCTGTGTGTCAGAGCTGTGGTTCTGTGTCTGTGTGTCAGTGCTGTGGTTCTGTGTCTGTGTGTCAGAGCTGTTCAGTACCTGAGGTTCTGTGTCTTGTGTGTCAGTGCTGTGGTTCTGTGTCTGTGTGTCAGAGCTGTGGTTTTGTGTCTGTGTCAGAGCTGTTCAGTACCTGAGGTTCTGTGTCTGTCTGTCAGAGCTGTGGAATACCTGAGGTTCTGTGTCTGTGTGTCAGAGCTGTGGAGTGCCTGAGGTTCTGTGTCTGTGTGTCAGAGCTGTTGAGTGCCTGAGGTTCTGTGTCTGTGTGTCAGAGCTGTTGAGTGCCTGAGGTTCTGTGTCTGTGTGTCAGAGCTGTGGAGTGCCTGAGGTTCTGTGTCTGTGTGTCAGAGCTGTTGAGTGCCTGAGGTTCTGTGTCTGTGTGTCAGAGCTGTGGAGTGCCTGAGGTTCTGTGTCTGTGTGTCAGAGCTGTGGTTCTGTGTCTGTGTGTCAGAGCTGTGGTTCTGTGTCTGTGTGTCAGAGCTGTGGAGTACCTGAGGTTCTGTGTCTGTGTGTCAGTGCTGTGGTTCTGTGTCTGTGTGTCAGAGCTGTTTAGTACCTGAGGTTATGTGTCTGTGTGTCAGAGCTGTAGCACCATTTGCTCATTCATGAGGTTTGGTATCTTGGCTACCAGGGTCTGATGTCAACACTTCAACATGGCTGAAGATGGTCATGGGCATCAGGAGCATTCTAAAACCTCTTTCCACCCTTCTATTAATCCTCCCTCCTCTCTAGGGAATCAGCAGATTTTGTCCTCAAGTGAGAGTATTACTTGATCTGTCCTTCTAAAGTTATTTGTTTGTAGTGAGAGTATTGGTTGATCTGTCCTTCTAAAGTTATTTGTTTGTAGTGATAGCATTGGTTGATCTGTCCTTCTAAAGTTATTTGTTTGTAGTGAGAGTATTGGTTGTGATCTGTCCTTCTAAAGTTATTTGTTTGTAGTGATAGCATTGGTTGATCTGTCCTTCTAAAGTTATTTGTTTGTTGTGATAACATTGGTTGATCTGTCCTTCTAAAGTTATGTGATTGTCAGCTGATTCCAATGTGTGGTCAGGATTGCCTAGTCTTAGTTTTTAAATGTATTCATTGGTCTGTAGGAATCCACACTTCTGCAGGTAAATCAATAGAATTGTGTGTGTGTGTGTGTGTGTGTGTGTGTGTGTGTGTGTGTGTGTGTGTGTGTGTGTGTGTGTGTGTGTGTGTGTGTGTGTGTTCAAATTCATTTAACGTCTTTTCACAAATTGTGATATTAGACGGGGAAGGGGGGGGGGGGGGGGGGGGGAGTAGGTGGGTGTATGGTGTCAGAAAAAGAGGGTGTGGTTGGCAATGTATGGGATAAAGAATTTCAGGGAGTCAATACTTGCTAAGTAAATTAAAAAAAAAAAAAAAAAAAAACCCCACCTTTTTGTCACTAACCTATTGAACTACAGTAAACAAAAACGGGAAATACAGTTCTAACAAACTCTAACAAAATCAGTAATTCCAATGAAAATATAACTAAATAGTTACTTAATTTCACATAAGAAAACACAAAATACCCCTCCCAGAAAAAGAACGGGAATACCCAAAAATAACTGCGAAAAATCAGCTACAATCAGCAACATCTCCTAGCCCTCGCCCTCCAAAACCAAACAAAGATAAACAACAATAAGAATACAAATACCCAGTACAGGAAAAAACAAACAAAAAACAAACAAACAAAAAAACACCCTTACAAACAAACAAGAAAAGAAACAACAAAAAAACAACAAAAACAAAAAACATCCGATTAGAGCATCTTTAGAGTCCAAATCAATCACAATAACAAACCAACTGGACTATGAATCAGCGATCTAAAAAAGTCATACATAAGTGACAGATTGTTAAAGATAGCTGATGGAGAATTTACCATCAAAACGGGAATATGCCCTTTTAAGCTGCTGCATAGTAGTACATGATCTACTGTTATATCATTACCGCATATGCAAAAAACATTTCCAACATATTTTGTCTTAAAGCAATTCAATTTCCATCTACAAGCTAAGGAAACAATCTGCTTTGAACAATATACATCAGGTTCTCGTGTTTTAACAAAAGACTCAAATTTACCTAGTTCTTTGTGAGCACCTAAACACCCGAGCCTCATTTCCTCATTCCTCGCACTGAAATAACTTTTCTTGTGATTTTATTACAATATGATAACACTCTTGAAGTGAAAATGGGAGTACTAAATGTGACACCTCCAATGAACCCTTTGCTCCTTTCTTTGCTAGGATGTCCACTTTTTCATTGTAGTAAAAACCACTGTGGGATGGAATCCAACAGAAGGTTAGTTCCGAGCCCTTTAAAGATAAAACATGAATTAAATGACAAATTTCAATAACGACTTCAGATCTAACTTTTGTTTGCAAGGAACTAATGGCATGAATTACAGATTTAGAATCTACACAAAACAGAATCTGAAAGATTATTTTAGGAAAACTAACGAGAAAATTTAGGGCCATCAATATTGCAATTAGTTCCGCTGAAAATATCGAGATATCTTTTCCAAGATGAAATTGGTTTTCAGTTTTTAGATCTGGTATAATATAAGCAGCACCAGCGTTATTGTTTAATACTGAGCCATCTGTGAACACTTTTAAGTGATTGGGATAATTGTCTTCCAAAAGAATTTTGGCATGAGAAGACACTAAATTGATATTGTCTTTTTTCGCTAGATCAATATAATTGATGTCAAACTTTGCTCTGTTGAGTTCCCAGAATGGAACTGGAGGCACTACATCCCGCTGTGCTATATTACCTGTTGGATTCAACCCAGACTTTGTAAAAATATCTGATGTGTATGTTCTCAATGTGGTATGTGATGATATAGATCTTGCTGTCTTTGGAAAATGGTTATCTGACTTAAGATTAATGACTGATTCCAAATCGTTTTGAACAGTCAGACTTCTTAATACAAATTTACTGCAAGCAACACTCCTATAATCTTCCAAAGGTAAAACCCCTGAGGCACTGTATGTTTTAAAACATGAAGCATGGATAGGTAGGCCAAGAGCAAGTTTATATGCCTGCAGTCTATGCTTTGGAGTTTTTTCAAAAGATATTTTGGGGCACCAAAAAATACTTCCTGGGCAAAGGTTAATTTTGAACGAATTAGCGATGTTGAAAGATGCAACAAGGTGAAAATATCTTGGCCCCAAGGCTGTTTACTGACAATTTTCAAAATGCTTAAGCTTTTTCTCGCTTTAGTTAAAATGTATTCAATATGTTTATGCCATGTTAATTTTGATGTTAGAAAAACTCCAAGGAATTTAACTACTTGTTTATATTGTAAAATTCCACCGTTTATTTTAAAACTAGGCATTTCAATTGGATTTGCTCCATTATTAAACAACATCATGTGAGTTTTTTCTCTTGATAGTTGTAATCCATTTTCTGTCATATAATTAGCAATAGCATTTCAATCGTTTTGATACAACTTTTTAGCATAATTTATAGATCTAGCAGAAGTGTTCTTTTTCATCGCAACTTTCATCCATACACATATATCATCAGCATATTGAGCCAATTTTACATTTTTTGAAAGATTGTCTGGCAAGTCATGCATCAAAATATTAAATAATATGGGAGCAATAACTGAACCCTGTGGAATACCCATTTGTAATAATCTTATAGATGAATATGTAGTCCCTATTTTAGCCTGAATTTTTCTATTTTCTAAGAAATTTTTGATAAAACTTTTGATCTGCCCTGACAGACCAATATTCTGGAGTTTAAACAGTAAACGTGAATGCCATACCTGGTCGTAAGCCTTAGTTATGTCAAAAAATGTTGCTAATCGACATTTCCGCTGGCAAACTGATACTTAACCTGAGTTGTCAGCTTTACTAAATGATCAATAGATGATCTGCCTTTTCTAAAACCTGCTTGATTCACAGGAATAATGTTATTCTTTTCACAATGATATACAAGTCTGTTTAAAACGATTTTTTCTAACAGTTTACATACATGAGACGTAAGTGCTATGGGCCTGTAGCTATCCATATTTGTTATTGGTTTACCGTCTTTGTGCACAGGGACAATAATTGATTGTTTCCAAACTTGTGGTAATACACCACTCTCCCAACATTTTTGAAAAATTTTGTAAAGAATGTGTATCCACTTGTCTGGCAAGTGTTTGAGTATTTCATTTGAAATAGCATCGTGTGTGTGTGGTGTGTGTGTGTGTGTGTGTGTGTGTGTGTGTGTGGTGTGTGTGTGTGTGTTGTGTGGTGTGTGTGTGTGTGTGTGTTGTGTGTGAGTGTGTGTGTGTGTGTGTGTGTGTGTGTGTGTGTGTGTGTGTGTGTGTGTGTGTGTGTGTGTGTGTGTGTGTGTGTGTGTGTGGCTACTGGCTAGGTATTGCTGACTTGTGGGTGCTTTTTATACTGTGATGGGTGTGTGCTGATGTTCAGAACCTGTGTTGTGTTATATTGATATTATTTTTATGTGTTTTTTGGTCTTATATATGGTTTGTAACCCACTGGAATTTCTCTGTTTTAGAGATAATAAAGTATTTTTGAATTTGAATTTGAATTTGAATTTGAAGTGTGTGTGTGTGTGTGTGTGTGTGTGTGTGTGTGTGTGTGTGTGTGTGTGTGTGTGTGTGTGTGTGTGTGTGTGTGTGTGTGTGTGTGTGTGTGTGTGTGTACATGTTTCAAAGTCATTCTCTTGCTTGCTGTCTGGTGCCACATTCTACTTGAAGCTACTTGAAGTCTGATGACATGGACAGATAGACCTGGACTGGAAAACAGCAGTTTTGTTCTCCTGCCTGAGCTGTGTGTGTTGTAGGTGATAAAAACAAGACATGGTGTGAGCACAACACCCCTGCCTGGCCTCACATCATTCCTTTGAGTAAAGTGCCTGAGTCCCAACCTCCTGTACTCGCCAAACCTTCCAATATGGAGAACAAGATTCTCTCTTTGTTTTACAAGTCTTACATAGAGACTGTTCTTAGTTTGACTTTCACTTGGTGCTTTATTAACCTTTGTGTTAAAAACAGGAGCGGTTTTAAGAGAACTGTGAGAATCTGCTAAAGAAAAATAATGGGAAAATTAAAGAGACCTCAATTTGTTTTACAATCAGCTGCTTGTATACAAAGTGACTGCCATCCTGGCCAGCCCCCCCCCCCCCCCCCCCTGCCATGTTTTTTACAATGTCCACTCTGTCATCTAGGTGCCATGTTCAGTGCCCCACTAGCAAAACAAACAGAAAATTTTTTTTTTCTTCTGCCAGTAGTCCTTCCAATTGTAAATTCACACAACACTGACTGAGGGGTTTCCCCCCTTTCTTTAGAAAGGAATACCTGTCTGATTGTTACAGTCAGGGGTACAGGGAGGATATAGGAACATTGTGTGTGTGTGTGTGGTGTGTGCGTGCGCGCGCCTGGTGCGTGTGGGTGTATATGAGTTTTTAATTGTAAGTTTATTCGAATGCCCCTGGCTTTTTCTGGCATCCATGACTGATGTTTGTCAAACTGTGTCAATCAGTATATCATCAATTTGATGGCGACTTTCATCTCTGGGTGAGATCTATGTGTATCTCATCCTGTTAGAGTGCTTAGAAAATGTGTTGTATGATGAAACTCCTTGGCAGAAGGCAGCAAGTGCTTAGAGAAAGTGTTGTATGATGGAACTGTTTGCCTGGCAGAAGGCAACAAGTGCTTAGAGAAAGTGTTGTATGATGGAACTGTTTGCCTGGCAAAAGGCAACAAGTGCTTAGAGAAAGTGTTGTATGATGAAACTGTTTGCTGTGCAGAAGGCAACAAGTGTTTAGAGAAAATGTTGTATGATGAAACTGTTTGCCTGGCAGAAGGCAACACGTACTTAGAGAAAGTGTTGTATAATGAAAACTGCTTGGCAGAAGGCAGCAAGTGCTTAGAGAAAGTGTTGTATGATGGAACTGTTTGCCTGGCAGAAGCAACAAATGCTTAGAGAAAGTGTTGTATAATGACACTGCTTGGCAGAAGGCAGCAAGTGCTTAGAGAAAGTGTTGTATGATGAAACTGCTTGGCAGAATGCAACAAGTGCTTAGAGAAAGTGTTGTATGATGAAACTGTTGCTTGGCAGAAGGCACAAGTGCTTAGAGAAAGTGTTGTATGATGAAACTGCTTGGCAGAAGCAGCAAGTGCTTAGAGAAAGTGTTGTATGATGAAACTGTTTGCTTGGCAGAAGCGCAACAAGTGCTTAGAGAAAGTGTTGTATGATGAAACTGTTGGCAGAAGGCAGCAAGTGCTTAGAGAAAGTGTTGTATGATGAAACTGTTTGCTTGGCAGAAGGCAACAAGTGCTTAGAGAAAGTGTTGTATGATGAAACTGTTTGGCAGAAGGCAGCAAGTGCTTAGAGAAAAGTGTTGTATGATGAACTGTTTGCTGGCAGAAGGCAAGCAAGTGCTTAGAGAAGTGTTGTATGATGAACTGTTTGGAGAAGCAGCAGTGCTTAGAAAGTGTGTATGATGAACTGTTTGCGCAAGGCACAGTGTTATTTTCTTCCTTTTGCAGAGCTTCAGTCTTACCAAAAGTGTGATGATGCAACTGTTTCGCTGCGTTCTGTTGGGCTGTCTGAAGGTATCCTTGAACAGCTCTGTCTTTCTGTCAGCTGTTCTTAGTCTGTGGCGTCTGAGTCCTTTGACGCTCTGTCTTCTGGCAGCTGTTTTATCTGTGGCTGTCTGAAGGTCCTTAGAACAGCTCTGTCTTCTGGTCAGCTGTTTTGTCTGTGGCTGTCTGTAGAACAGCACTGTCTTCCTGGTCAGCTGTTTTATCTGTGGCTGTCTGTAGGTCCTTAAAACATTTTGTCTTCTGGTCAGCTGTTTTGTCTGTGGCTGTCTGTAGGTCCTTAGAACAGCACTGTCTTCTGGTCAGCTGTTTTATCTGTGGTTGTCTGTAGAACAGCTCTTTCTTTGGTCAGCTTTTTTTTAATCTGTGGCTGTCTGCAGAACAGCGCTGTCTTCTGGTCAGCTGTTTTGTCTGTGGCTGTCTGTAGGTCCTTAGAAAAGCTCTGTCTTCTGGTCAGCTGTTTTGTCTGTGGCTGTCTGTAGAACAGTGCTGTATCTGGTCAGCTGTTTTGTCTTTGGCTGTCTGTAGAACAGTGCTGTCTTCTGGTCAGCTGTCTTGTCTGTAGGTCCTTAGAACAGCGCTGTCTTCTGGTCAGCTGTTTTGTCTGTGGCTGTCTGTAGAACTGCTACTGGTATCCATGTAACCCAATACTACCTGTCCCATGTAGGGAGTAAATTCAACACAAAAATCAGTCTGGAGAGGAATGGGCTCTGCCAGGCTTCCTTCGCCCAAGATACGCTATGGAAGACAAAACCAAATCAAAATCCATACCGGCTGGGTCAGCCCCCAGGTCACCAAGGACTGCGCCTTCCACTTCTGGACACCAGGGTGGAGGTGAAAAGTGTATGACTGGTGTAGCAAGCAGAATTTTTTTTAACCATTTTTATTCAGTTTTATCATGTTGTACATTGTTGTATATCATGAAATGCGATTTTTCATATACAAGTAAAAAAGCAAGCAAAATATTCACATAAAGCATAATGAAATATGAAATATGATAAAGTATAAGAGAAATTATGAAAATCAGAAGAAGAGAGAAAAACAAACAAACAAACAAAACAAAAAAAACCCCAAACACACACACAACACACACACACACACACACACACACACACACACACACACACACACACACACACACACACACACACACACACACACTACACACACACATATTCACACAAATATGTTAAAGTTATAGCGAGAAGAAAGATGAGATACCTAGACAGAGAAACAAACAGATAGATAGAAGACACAGACAAACATATCTACAGAGGTCGCAATATAGATGGTATGTTTTACATGGGTTAGTATAATTTTTTCTATGAAGGTTCTGTCATTTAACCTAAACCATGATTATAGTAAATAAAAAGCATTCAACAGATTTTCAAAGACTTAATTTTCATCACTAACCAAGGCCTTATATGGAGTCCATTCAAGAGCAAAAGTGTTATGGGTAAAACATTTTCGTGCTATGTACTCCTCCATCAAATATCTTCCTTTCAACTTTTTGATGAACACCTGCAGTACAGGTCTACTTCTATTTAATTTACGATGGTATATATATATTGTTTAGCAAACAGGATAATAAAATAAAAGATACGATCAATGCATATATTTTTTTGTCAAATCCAAGTATTGCTAAAGGCTCTGTTATGTGCAAATTAAATGCCTTCATGCATCTTTCACTCAATGCTTCTGTTAGTGTTTGCCAAAATCTTTGAATAAGTGCACATTGCCAAAACATAATTATGTCGAATACTGTCTATTTCTAAGTTGCAACAATTACACAGATTGCTATCTGTTACTCTTATCTCTTGTAATATAACACTGGTACCAAGACATCTATGAATAATCCTCAGTTGAAACCATTTCATTTTGATATCGAAGATCTTATGAAAATTCAAAAAACTTTTTTCCAGTCATTCTCAATATTCAGCTTTTCATTCCACTTCGTACAACATTTTGGTAAAACATCATCACAAATAAAAATATAAAAAAGTTTTGATCCTTTGGGTACTGACCTTATCCTTTCTTGACAAAGTGGCATACTTAAGCATTAGTTATCATTGACTGTTATACGTATATACTTGTTTTCTGTATATACTCAGCCAATGCTATTTTGTATCCATAAAAAGTAACAAAGTCAATATCAACATTATGTTTTATTTTGAACTGTTCATATGCCATAAATTTTCCGTTTTCTAATAAGAAAATGTGCTATGCAATGTATGCCTTTATTGATCAATGTCTTTTTCTTAATATACTTATATCCTACCTGTATTCTATTATTGAAAAAAATCGGTTCTGCTAACAGTTCATGGGAGCTACTGCAACTAGTTTTGTAGAAAAAGTCTTTATATGTTGTAAAAAACTTCTGTCCAAAAGGCATTTGCCTTTGAAAATTGAGAAACTATTTCAGGCCCATATTTTGTGAGGTTTTCAAGAATTGGAAAGTTGAACATTGCAATCGTCTTCGATTTATGACTTGTTGTCTCTATTTTTCTTAGCCATGTCAATTTAAGTGAATTTGCAAATGTTGCAGTTCTGGTAACCCAAGCCCACCATTTTTGACACTATTGTGTGATTTTTTCTACTTATTTTGTCTTGATTATTACTCCATACAAATTTATAACAGCATTTTTGCAATGTTTCAAAAACTGCATCTGGTGGATTTGGTAGTAAGAGCCATGGATAAATGTGACGCTCCACCACATAATGAGATGGAGTGCACATGAGGTCAATTTTTAGTTATTGACATGCTATTAATGTGCAATAAAGTGGCTATCAAATACAAAAAACAGATTGAAAATCGGACAATTGTGTGCAACATTATTACAAATTGAAATGGTAGACTGCAGGATTTGACAAAATGAGAAACGGGCAAGTTTATCTTAGTAACAGGTTGTTAGAATGAGTGCTTTGGTATTTTCAAAACACATTTAAAAGCAAAAGGAATAAAAATGATACCTTGATATTTCATTATAAGATAAATAAACAGATCTAGTTTAATAATCAATCAAAATCACAAAATTGACAACTTGACCCCCACCTGCCTTTAAAGGCTCCTAGCGCAAAATTAGGTAATGTGCTAAGCGACTCATTTCGTGGTGGAGCGCCGCAGATCAATTTTGACAGAATCAGCGATTTTAGTATTGCCACTCTCCCTAGAGGTGTTAACTGTCTTTTAACCCAGATTTTGAATAATTATTTCACATCATCGAATTTTGCAGAATAATTGATATGTGAACAGTTTCGTAAATTGTTTGTGAACCAAATTCCTAAGATTTTGAATTTTGGTGGATTCCATTCCATATTTAGATTTTCCAAGTAACGGATTTCTGAATTTTTATTGCTTCCTAACCAAATTACACTTGTTTTTTCAGGATTCATTTGTAAACCAGATTTAGAACCAAATAAATTGATAGTCTTAATGCAAGATTCAAATGATTTTTTGTCCCCTGCTAAAAGGAATTCCGTATCCTCTGCATACTGGGAAAGTTTGCATTCAATATTATTGACTGTCACACCATGTATATCTTGATTTTTACGAGTTATTATTCCTAATATTTCTACACATAAAACAAACACATACGGAGATAACGGATCACCTTGTCTGCATCCTTGTTTGACACCAAACGAGTCCGATACTTGACCATTAACAACCAAACAAGCTCTGATATCTGTATAAAATGTTTTGATCCATTTACATTTGTCACATTGAAAACCAAATGCTTTTAGAACGTTAAACATAAAACTCCAACTGACAGAATCAAAGGCCTTTTCAAAATCAGTATTCAATAACATTCCTGGCAGACTGTGTTCTTCTAGATAAGCTATTGTATCGTTAATAAGTCTTATATTATCTTCTATATACCTGTTACTGATAAATCCGTCTGATCCTCGTTGATAAGTTTAGGCAATACACTTTTTAAACGATTAGCTACACATGCTGATCCGATTTTGTATACGACATTTAGCAGGGATATTGGTCTCCAGTTTTTTTATATAACATCTTGGTTTATCTCCTTTAGGTATACATGTAATAATGCCTTGCTTTTGAATACACGATAACTCCCCCTTTCTGAATCCAGCATTAAGCGCCCTAACAACAAAACCACCTAGTTTACCCCAAAAGCACGTAAGAATTCAGAGGTATAACCGTCTGAACCTGGACTTTTGTTGTTTTTCATATTTCTTGATGCTAGGCTTGCCTCTTCTAGTCTAAGCTCACCTTCTAGACTATTTGCTTCATCCATATCCAGATGTGGAACATCTTTTACTAGTTGATCTATTTCACAATCTTCAACATTTGATTTTTTATACAATTCTTCATAAAAACTCTTAACTTCCTGCAAAACTTTTTCCTGATTGTTTAACAAATTCCCATGTTTATCAATTAATCTATTCATACTTTTACTTATATAGTGCGCTTTTCCAAATTACAAAAATAACTAGTTACTTTTTCTCCTCAGCTATCCATCTCGCTCTTGATCTTAAAAGTACCCCCTCTACTCTTTTTTTCCTAATAGCCTTTAACTGCTTTTTCTTTAAATCTATACCCTGAATATCCTCTTCAGTTTTCCCATCTTTTCTTTCAAGTTGCTGAATATCTTTTTGCAATTTAGATTCTTCTTCATTCATTTTTTTCTTTTTTATAGTGGCTATGAATAGTTCTTGATCTAATTTTCATTAATAGAAAATCTAGAAACAGATAATTAGAGATGATAATTGCAAGTCGGGCGGAATAGTGTGTACTGCCTCTTTTGCATATGGGGAAGCTGCATAATCTTCTATAACAGTTTTTATTTCTTCATTAATTTCATCAAGATTGTTTTATCTTTAAATAGGGACAAATTGAATTTCAAAAAAGTATGACCTCTAGTTTTCTCTCTGAACTTTAGTCTTAATAAAATCATTGAATAGTCTGTCCTGTATCGACTCTCAATATCTGCATCTTCTATAACTGAAACAATTTGATCCAAATTAGGAAAAAGTCCAATTTAGCCTGTTGAAAGGGGTTAGTCCACCGCCAAGTATATCTTAAACAATCCTGATTTAGTTCTTCCAGTTGTCGTTTAACTCTAAGGTATCCATCATTTGTTCTACCACATTCTTCGCTTTCGGGTTATTTACATTTTTTATAATTATAGTAATCTTTCATTGTGTTTAATACTAAGTTAAAATCTCCACCAATCATTACGTTTTTTACGCCTAGATTTTTAATTCATTCATTCAAGACATAATAAAATTCAGGGTCATCTTTGTTAGGACCGTAGACATTAACAAAAAGAAAATCATCATGCTCAATTTCTACAAGGACCATAAGATTATTTCCTCTATTGCCTTTAATAACATTCTTAACTTTAAATTCAAAATTGCTATTGAAAAGTAAAGCTACCCCTTTGGAGTTAGAAGTATGGCTTGAAAAATAACCCAAATATCCCCACTCAGAAAGAATATATTTCTCCATCTTTTTTTCAAAGTGTGTATCCTGCAGGAAGTAAACAGAGTACTTTTTACTTTTTAAATAATGAAACACATCTTTTCTTTCTTGATTATCATGAAGGCCCTGGCAGTTTACTGACACAATAGATATAGAGTCATCCATCAGATAAAATACAACCTTTGATTACAGGCCAGAACAACCCGCCAGCTGTATCAGGTATTGAAACACCCAAAAGTTCAACAATCATACTTGAAAAAAAGGACCTCTTATCAAAGTCACAGCAAAAAAATACATTTGTCACAAACCACAAGAATACATTTGTCACGAAAATTAAGAAAAAGAAAAAACACAAGATAATACCTTTCAGCGTTGATACACTTTGTCTTTTACAAAGACCAAAGAAGCACAAACTAACTCTGGCTAACACACTCCACCCTCACAAGCCATCTAGAACATCAACCTGGCACTCAACAAATGGTCTGATTCACATTCAAATTGATTACATTCTGTCACCCCAAAGATTCAAATCCAGCATAAACAAGGCAAACACA
This sequence comes from Stramonita haemastoma, assembly GCA_030674155.1. Lineage (NCBI taxonomy): Eukaryota > Metazoa > Mollusca > Gastropoda > Neogastropoda > Muricidae > Stramonita > Stramonita haemastoma. The sequence goes on along the minus strand of JASPKP010000085.1, from coordinate 43,640 downwards.
AGAACATTCCCAGAAGCTGACATTGGCAGTGACCAAGACCTTTTACTTACCACCAACAGGCTGAAACTGAAAGCAAAACAACAGCCAAAAAGCCCACGCACAAGATTTGACCTGGAAAAACTCAAAGACCCAACAGTGGTTGAGATCTTCCAAGCCAACATTGGAGGAATGTTCGCCGCACTCACAGCCATCGACAATGATGTGGACACACTAGCCAACAACATCAAAGAAGTGCTAACTATAGCAGCAGACGAAACATTAGGAAGAAGCAGAACAAAGAAACAACCCTGGGTGACAAATGAGGTTCTTGACCTCTGCGACAAAAGAAGAGAGCTTAAGAAACAAAAGTTCACAAGTCAAGAAGCCAACAACAAGTACATGGATAGCCACAGAGAAGTGAGGAAAAAGATGAGAGAAGCCAAAGAAGCATGGATAGAAGAACAATTTAACAACATTGAAGCTGGAATGGACAAGGGAAACAGCAAAACAGCATACGACACCTTGAAAGCACTAACTAAAACCACACAGCCTAAAGCCTCTGTCATTGAAGACAAAGAAAGAAATCTTTTAACGGAAAACAATGCCATCCTCCAACAATGGACAGAATACTGTGAGGGATTGTATAACTACCCACTACGCCCAGATACCAACATAGTTTCTGACAAACCCCCTGAACACCAAGATAAAGACCCACCAATACTAAGGTATGAAGTAGACACAGCTATTATACAATTTAAGAAGGGGAAGTCCCCTGGAATCGATAACATCCCAGCTGAACTCATAAAAAATGGAGGGAATGAAACAGCAAGGCGATTCACAGAACTTTGTCAGAAGATTCACCACACCAAAGAATGGCCAAAAGAATGGACACAGTCTCTTGTAATACCCCTGCCAAAGAAAGGAAACCTCAAGCAATACCAGAACTACAGAACCATCAGTCTCATAAGCCATCCTAGCAAGATCATGCTGCAGGTAGTCCTCAACAGACTGAAAAACCAAGCAGAAAAACTCCTGGCAGAAGAACAAGCGGGCTTTAGACCAAAACACAGCATAATGGAGCAAATTTTCAATCTGAGAATTCTGATAGAAAGCATCTCCAACACCAAAAAGACTTGTACCACAATTTCATAGACTTCAAAAAGGCCTTTGACAGGGTATGGCATGATGGCCTCTGGCAAGTACTCAGGCACTTCAACATTGACAACTGCCTCATTGAAGTCATCAAGGCTCTGTACGAGAACGCAAGAAGTGCAGTTTTCATGAACAATCACATGGGCGAGTTCTTCAAGACCACGGTTGGGGTCCGCCAGGGCTGCCTTCTCTCACCTGTACTCTTCAACCACTTCCTCAAAAACATCATGACAGAGACACTGCAAAACCATCACACTTCCATCTCCATTAGTGGAAGACCCCTTTGCAACCTCAGATTTGCAGATGACATTGACCTCATGGGCAGCAGCAAACAAGAACTGCAAATCCTCACAGACAGTCTAACAGATCAAGCGAGCACATACGGCATGGAGGTCAGTACAGAGAAATCAAAGATCATGGTCAACAGCGCAAGTAATGACAGCACGGAAATAAAGATGAATGACGAAATACTGGAAGAGGTGAGCCAATTCAAATACTTGGGCTCCATCCTAACAAGAGATGGGACATCAAACGATAAAGTGAAAGCTCGCATTGCAACAGCAACATCTGCTCTAGTCAGACTCGAGAGGATCATCAGAAGCAACAACATCAGCTTCTGCACCAAATACCACCTCTACAAATCCCTCGTGATATCTATCCTCCTATATGGCTGTGAATCATGGACTCTGACATCAGAGTTAGAGAGGAGAATCCAAGCATTCGAGAGTAAGTGCCACAGAAAACTCGAAATATCATACAAAGAATACAAGACCAATAACTATGTGAAAGAAGAAATCAAAAAATGTGTGGGCCCCCAAGAACCTTTGCTCTCCACCATAAAGAGGAGAAAGCTGATGTGGTTTGGTCACACCACAAGACACAACACCCTAGCAAAAACCATCTTGCAAGGAACAGTCGAGGGCAAGAGACGAAGAGGCCACCAAAAGAAATCATGGGTTGACAACATCAAAGACTGGACCGCCCAACCCCTGCAAAACCTCCTACTAGCCACACAGGATTGTGAAGCACGGAAAACGATCTCTGTTGCGTCTTCTTGGAAATTGGACTGAGTGAGTGAGAGTGAGCCACATGACCAATCACTATAAACAAACCCTCCTCTGGTACTGTTATTGCTGTGAAATCAGCTGACAGGACTGAAGGGGAGAAGGCAGGGGCAGAAATTCAGGATAGGGGTAGTAATTGTCAGCAGATATTCAGTGCTGTAAGGGTTAACACATCTTGCTCCTTCTCTTTGTCCTTAACCTTTACAGCACTGAATATCCTCAACCTTTCTCAGGGTGTCACTCAGCCTGAGGCCCGTCCATTCTCGGACGTTGTCCTCCCATCTCTTTCTCTGCCTGCCTCTCCTCCCGCTTTACACATTTCCCTGCAGAATGTTCTTGGCAAGCCCTGTTGATCTTGTGACATGCCCATACCACTTCAGTTTGCATTTTTTTTACTATGATCAGGAGATCTTCAAACAGCCTGATGGCTTGACCGATTCTGATTCTCACTTTCTCGTTATTAATGTGGTCTTTGTGGAGTCTGCGAAAGCAACTCATCTTTGTGGCCTGTGTTCTTCCTCTCCAAATCCGCTGTGAGGGTCCATGACTCACAAGCATACAGGAATATTGAGATGACCAGTGTGCGCATCAGCCTGATCTTTGAGCTGAGCGAGATGTTCTTGTTCTTCCAACTGGTCTTCAGTTTTGTCAGTGCTGTAACTGTCTGTGCAATCCTTGCAAGTATCTCAGGGTTTGATCCCTTGTCTGTTACAATTGCTCCCAGATACTTGAGGCTTTGTACCATTTCCAAAATCTGACCACCGACCCTGATGTTGGTGTTGATGCCGTTGATGTTGTTGGTCATCAGCTTGATCTTTTGTGCACTGATCTCAGTGCCATGGGCTGTTGAAGTCTTGTTGAGGCGTTCCACTAACCTAACTCTTCTTCTTTCTCTGCCAGTCCATTGATGTCATCAGCAAAACACAAGTTGGTAATTGTTCTGCCTCCAATACCGACTGTTCCTTCATGATCTTCCAGTGCATCAGTCATGATTCTCTCAAGGAAGATGTTAGAAGAGAGTAGGTGAGAGCAAGCACCCTTGTCTGACGCCGACTATCGTCCTGAACCAATCCCCTATGCCACCATTGAATTAGACTGCACTAGTGGCCTTATTGTAGAGCTCCTCAATAACTCTGATCAGGTTGGCATTGATAGTGTACAGCCTCATGGTAGCCCACAGAGCTGCATGCCATACCCTGTCAAAGGCCTTTTTGAAATCCACAGAAACATGGTAAAGGTCTTGTTGATGCTGAAGGTACTTCCCGCATAGCATTCTTAGATTAAAAATCTGCTCTGTTGTACTTTGTCCTGCCCTGAAGCCTGCCTGTTCTTCAGCAATGATCGTCTCTGCCTGTGGCTTCAGTCAAATTAGTAGGATCTTCAGCATGATTTTGCTTGGATGACATATCAAGCTGATTGTGCAATAGTTCTGGCATTGTTGTAGGTTGCCTTTCTTGGGAAAGGTGATGATTAGTGATTGTGTCCATGGTGTAGGCCAGTCTCCTGTCTGCCAGATCTTGTTGCAGATTATCAGTAGGGTGTTTATCATGGCTTCCCCCCCCCCCCCCTGCTTGGACCAGTTCTGCCAGGATGTTGTCTATTCCTGCTGATTTCCCTCTTCCTCATTGCTTTCACAGCTACTTCCACCTCCTCCCAAAGAATGGGGTCGTTGTCAGTGTCTGGTGGTGGTGGGACATTCAGTACCTCTGGATATCCTGAGGTTTTATGGTTATACAGGTCTGCGCAATATTCTGTCCATCTCTTTAGAATATCCTGGTCATCTGTTAAGATCTTTCCATTTTTGTCTGGTATGGTGCTGGTTTTCCCCTGTTTTGTGCCTGTCAGGTCTTTTACTAGCTGGTACTCTATATTGCTGTTGTTCTTGCTCAGATTTTCTTCAATCCAGAATTCTGCTGCCTCTTTCATGCTTGTTCTACTTTCTTTGTTGATTACCTTATACTTCTTCTTAATCCTCCTTGCTCCAGGTGGAGCAAAAGGCGCCAACAAGTCTCCTCCAGCCATCTCTGTCTTGGGCAAGCCAGCCAATCTCATTCCATGTTTTGCCCATTATTTTAATTTCTTCTTCTATAGTTCTCCTCCATGTACCTAATGGCCTGCCCCTCTTCCTTATACCAGGTGGTGCCCATCTGAGTGCAGCATGTGGATGTCGGGTCTTGTTCATCCTGAGGACATGGCCCAGCCACCTCCATTGCCTTTGTTTCACTTCTTCTATGATGTTGTTAATGCCAGTCCTTTTGCTCACTTCTCTATTGGTAACATGTTGTTCCCAGTGGATCTTGAGGATGCGGAGAAGACACCTGCTTTTGAAGCCTCCCTCGCACCTTCTGTCTTGTTCTTGTTTTTCTTCAGTTCTCCTCATTTGTCACACTTGTCAAGGATGTTGGCTGTGACCCAGGGGTGCTTTGCTCATCGTTGCCTGCCAAGAATCTCATTGGCTGTATCAGTTAATGCCTTGTTAAAGGTGTCAACAAACTTGTCAATATCTGTGTCATCTGGGTTGAACATGGTGAGGGGTGCAAATATCCCTCCTATTATGGCTTGGAAGGCTTCAGCCACCTGGATCCTTCAGTTTCTCAAGATTGAATCTGATCCTTGTCTGGCCCTGCTTCATGACCTTCCTCAGGTGAAGGCGGAATTTTGAAGGGCTTCAAGGCATTGTTCTTTCTGTCCTGCCTGTGCTTCTCTACAGCAGTTTTCCTGTCACTTTCATATTTGCGGGCATCATCGTGAACAGTGGCCAGCCACTTCGTTCCATCTGAAGCTATCTGCTCCCATAATGACGGGTCGATGTTGAAGGCCTTCAGTGATGCCTTCAGAGTGTCTTTAAACCGTTTACTCTGGCCGCCATGGGAGTGCTTGCCATACTGGAGCTCATCAAACAGAAGCTTCTTATGTAGCCTGTAGTCTGGCATGCGGCCTACATGACCAGCCCAGCAAAGCTGGGCTTTCACCAGGATGGTAGGGATGCTTGGGAGCCCAGCACAAGTGAGGACTTCTATGTCTGGTACCCTATCCTGCCATCTTATGCCAAAGTAGTTTCTTCAGCCTGGTGGTGTGGAAGTGATTTAGTTTCTTGGCGTGGCGTTGGTAGACAGTCCACGATTTACATCCAAAGAGTAGGGTGGTGAGCATGACAGCTTTGTAGACCTTGATCTTTGTCATGGAGGGTTTCCCTTATCTGTCCCATACATTCTTGTGGAGTCTGCCGAAGGCAGCACTTGCTTTGGTGAGTCTGGTGTTGATCTCATCGTCAATGACTACATTGCGTGAAAGCGTACTGCCAAGGTAGGTGAACTTGTCAACCGCATTGAGTCTTTGCTCATTGATGGAAATGTTGGGTTCTATATATGTGGCGCTCCACCATGAAATGAGTCGCTTTGCACATTACTCAATTTTGTGCTAGGAGCCATTAAAGGCAGTTGGGGGTCAAGTTGTCATTTTTGAGATTTTGATTGATTATTAAACAATATCCGTTTATCTACCTTATAATAGAATAATCAAGGCTAAATTTTTATTCCTTTTGCTTTTAAATGTGTTTTGAAAATACCCAAGCCCTCATTCTGACAACCTGTTACAAAAATAAACTTGCCCGTTTCTCATTTTGTCATTTCCTGCAGTCTATCATTTCAATTTGTAATAACTTTGCACAGTATTGTCCGATTTTCTATCTGTTTCTTGTATTTGATAGCCACTTTATTGTACATTAATAACATGTCAATAACTAAAAAGTTGACCTCTGGTGCACTCTGACTTATTATGTGGTGGAGCGTCACATTTGGTTTTCCTGGAGTGGGTTGGTGCACCACCTCGGTCTTCTTGGTACTGATCATGAGACCAAAGTTGTCACAGGCCTCCGAGAATAAGTCTGCACTGCGTTGCATGTCCGCTTCAGAGGTAGCATTGAGGGCACAGTCATCAGCAAACAGAAAGTCATTGATAATGTCTGTTGCAACCTTGGATTTTGCTTGTAGCCTCCTGAGGTTGAATACTGATCCATCAAGTCTGTAACTGACTGCAAAGCCCACATCAGCACCTCTGAAGGCGTCTGTCAGCATTGCAGAGAACATGAGGCTGAACAGGGTAGGAGCTAGAACACACCCCTGTTTCACTCCATTTGTGACTTCAAAAGGGTCAGAGGTCTCCCCACTATCTTGTACTGTAGCCAGCATTCCATCATGAAATTTGCGTGTGATGGCGATGCATTTTCTAGGTCATCCATACTTTGCCATGATTTTCCAGAGGCCTTCTCTGCTTACAGTGTCAAAGGCTTTGGTCAGATCTACATAGGTGGAGTATAGATCCATGTTTTGTTCTTGGCACTTTTATTGGAGCTGCCTAGCAGCAAACACCATATCAATAGTACCGTGATCCTTGCGGAATCCACATTCGCTCTCTGGTAAGAGGTCTTTTTCCAGATGAACTATGAGCCTGTTCAGCAGTACTCTGAGCATTCGAAATATCATACAAAGAACACAAGACCAATAACTATGTGAAGGAAGAAATCAAAAAACGTGTAGGCCCCCAAGAGCCTTTGCTCTCATCTATAAAGAGGAGAAAGCTGATGTGGTTTGGTCACACCACAAGACACAGCACCTTAGCAAAAACCACCTTGCAAGGAACAGTCGAGGGCAAGAGAAGAAGAGGCCGCCAAAAGAAATCATGGGTTGACAACATCAAAGACTGGACTGCCCAACCCCTGCAACACCTCCTACTAGCCACACAGGATCGTGAAGCATGGAAAAAGATCTCTGTTGCGTCTTCTCGCATGTCCCCCCTACGTCCTTTGGGAAATGGGACTGAGTGAGTGAGTGAAGTGGTATGGGCACTTCACAAGATCAACAGGGCTTGCAAAGATCACTCTGCAGGGAAATGTGCAAAGCGGGAGAAGGAGAGGCAGGCAGAGAAAGAGATGGGAGGACAACGTTGGAGAATGGACCGGCCTCAGGATGAGTGACACCCTGAGAAAGGTCGAGGATATTCAGTGCTGTAAGGGTTAAGGACGAAGAGAAGGAGCAAGATGTGTTAACCCTTACAGCACTGAATATCTGCTGACAATTACTTCTCCTATCCTGAATTTCTGCCCTTTCCCTCTCCCCTTCAGTCCTGTCAGCCGATTTCACAGAGCACCAGAGGAGGAGGGTTTGTATATAGTGACTGGTCATGTGGCTAACTGGCATAAACGGACTCCAGCAAGTACTTTTGGTACAGCAAACACTGCCTCTCCTTTCCCACGAGAATGTTAATAAAGCTTCGTGTGTGTGTATATGTAAAATTTACCTAGGTAACCATTTTGCACTCTTCTGCACCTCAGAAACCCAGGAATTGAAGGAAAATTTGGTTGCACCAGTTAAAAGGGACTGAAGGGTAGCAAGGCAAGGCAAAATTCTTTTATTTGAGGATAATAGATAAGCACTCATGTGCTTTTTTACATCCAGTCCCCGCCCTTTTCAGGGATAACATTAAGATAAAAAAATAGCTTCAACTACACACCAACAATTATAATGATCCAAATACCAAAAGTAAGGAACCATATCAAGTATCAAACAACAGGCAAGAAATAACACAGAGATACAATATTAAGGTAATGTTATAAAAAGGCACTCACTCAGAAACGAAAATAAGAAGTAAGAATCAATAATGATTTTGGTTTGAATAAAAGAAAACAAACAAAACAAAACAAACAAAAACAAAACAAAACAAAACAAAAAAGACGCAATAATTCAAGAGCAACATGAGAACATGATGAGGTTAAATGACTGAAAACATCAATCCATCACCATAGAGATACAATATTGAGGTAATGTTATAAAAAGGCACTCATTCAGAAACAAAAATATGAAGTAAAAATCAATGATGATTTTGATTTGAAGACAAAAAAAAAAAAAAAAAAAAAAAAAAGAAGAAAAAGGGGCGCAATAATTAAGGAGCAACATGAGAATACGATGAGGTTAAATGACTGAAGACATCAATCCACCACCATCTATCATCAAAATAGTCCCATAAAACATAAGTTTTGATAAAAGGGGAGAAAGAACAACAACATCAGGTAAGGAATAAGACAGAACTACAATATTAAGGTAATGTTATAAAAAGGCACTCACTCAGAAACAAAAATATGAAGTAAGAATCAATGATAATTTTGATTTGAAGAAAAAAAAACAACAACAAATAAACAAACAAAGGGAAAACAAAGCAACAAAAACAAAAACAAAAAAAGCAAAAAAAGAAGAAGAAAAGAAAAGAAAAGAGGGCGCAATAATTAAAGAGCAAACATGAGAATACGATGAGGTTAAATGACTGAAAACATCAATCCACCACCCTCTATCATCAAAATAGTCCCATAAAACATAAGTTTTGATAAAAGGGGAGAAAAACAACAACAACACAAAAACCCAACTCACACACACACACACCACACACACACACACATCACACACACACACACACACACACACACACAACACACACACACACACACACACACACACACACAACACACACACACACACACACACACACAGAAGGGAGGGAGACAGAGAAGGGGGAGAAGGAGATGGGGATATAATTGGTTTATTATTTTTGGTGCATCAAGTGGATTAGAAGGTGATTTTTGAAGGTTGTCAATGATTGGTGCTCTTTAATTGAATTGGGAAGGGAGTTCCACAGCACCGGGCCTGAGTATAGTAAACTAGATTTAAACAAGTCTATTCTTGGGATTGGGACACTTGGCTTTTCAGTGTTTCTGGAATGATTCATTGGGAACTTATCTCTTAAGGAGGTGGGGACAGCTCCTGCCATTATTTTAAACATCCATACGTCTTTGTTATATTTTAGTCTTTGTTGTAGGGGGAGAATATTTAACTGAGTATAATCCACTTCAAGTAAGGTTGTTTTCTTCAGAAGGATAAGTTTGAGAGCACGTTTATACAGACTTAATAACGGTTTCATAGTGTTTGCACTGGCAGAATCCCAGAGGGTTGAGGAATAGTCTATTGAGGATTGTATGTAAGCTTGGAAGAATTATTTCCTTGAATTGTAGTCAAGGAAATGTTTAATTTTAGTCAATTGGTATACTCTTTGGGACAAATATTTGCATAGATGAGATATGTGGTAGAACCAGCTGAGATTTTCATCGATTGTTACTCCTAGAGCTTTGTGATGAGAGGTTTGTTCAATTGCTTCCTTTCTTATGTGGATTGGAAACTGTTTATGAGGTAAAATTTTGTCGCTTTTGTCTGGTGGTGATAAGCATGCATTTTGTTTTTTGGGGGTGAATAGACATATGGTTCAGTTCTGTCCATTTGACAAGATCATTACAGCTTTGTTGTAATATGGTTGCAAGAGAGTCAATGTCGTTATGGCTTGTATGTATGGTTGTATCATCTGCAAATAGTTCACATTTAGATTTGATAAGTAGAGGAAGGTCATTTATGTATAAGGAAAAGAGAATAGGTCCTAGTATAGATCCCTGTGGTACTCCATATTGAATGGGTTTTAGATTGGATGTGGATGTAGTTGTTGAGACACACTGTTGTCTGTTTTTAAGATAAGAAGCGAGTAGTTCTAGACTATTTGATGAGAGATTGTATAGTTCTAGCTTTCTGATGAGAAGTGTGTGGTCAATTGTATCAAATGCTTTTTTGAAATCTACGAATAATACTCCACAAAATTTGTTTTCATTTTATATTAGTGAATCTATAACATTCAAGCGTCTCATTCATCTCGAACATTATGATGTAGAATCTGTCTGGTTTGAAATCTCCATGAAAGGTTCACCACCTATTGCAATGGGATTCTGCTATAGGAATCCGGCAGAAAGAAAAAATTGGATAGACAAGTTTGACGAAATGATGAATGTAGTTCTATTAGAATCCAGAGAAATAATACTGCTAGGTGATTTTATATTGATTTATAAAAGTAAATAATATATGGACGCAAATTACTAATTCATTCAACCTTCACCAACTAGTTAGTTTACCCACGAGAGTCACACCAAATTCAAGCACAATAATTGATCACATCTACGTATCAAATCCCAAAAACATCATAGAAACATGTGTCCCTGTCTATAACTGCAGCGATCACTACCCAGTCTGTACTACATGGTCAAAAAAAGGAGCAAAAATTCCGAAACCTGGCCATAAAACCATAACATATCGTTCTTTTGCAAAATTTAATGAACAGCTTTTCCTTCTCGATCTAAGTAACTCTATGCTCTCAGAAACATTAAACATTACTGATCCAGACTTGCCATCGAATTCTGGATAAAAACTTTCACTGAAATCTACAACAAACATGCTCCACTTAAAACCATAAGGGTCAAACATGTCCCCAAACCGCCTTGGATTACAAAAGAACTAGAAGAAGCATGCTATCTTAGAGATTTAAAAAAAAACACAGAAATATCATGAAGAGTCAAAAAGATTACGAAACGCCATAAACTCACAGAAACGTCGAGAAAAAAAGAAATATTTCCAAGATTTACTATCTTCCAAACAAAACTCAAAAATTATTTGGAGGGCCATAAATCAAATAACAAATAAACAATCATCTTCCAAATCAAATGTAATCAAAGATGTTACTGCTGAACAACTCAACAATCACTTCATAAATGTCTCAACTAACGTTGTTAACAATGATGATTTAAAATCCAATAACCTCAACACATTAAGACAATACTGCCAAGACAAGCATATTCCCTCAAAACTTCACATACCATTCATTTCAGTTTTTGAGGTCTATTATTACTTAATTCACCTCAAACAATCAAGGACACGAGGTCTCAATGGAATAGACAGCAGAATTCTGAAACTGTCAGCTCCAGTTATCACAGACACCCTAACATATATATATAAACCAATGTCTTGAAAAGAACTATTTTCCCAATGCCTTCAAAACTGCTAAAGTAATCCCCATCCACAAAT
>JASPKP010000085.1:22500-30000 GCA_030674155.1 Stramonita haemastoma | reverse complement strand
TCATACTTTAAGCAACAACAACAACAACAACAACAACAACAACAACAACAACAACAACAACAACAACAACAAGAGAAGCAACAGGAACAAAACACTCCCAAATACTAAGACATTCATTGCCATTAGCATTGACAATACTGTCAGCAATGACATTCCTCCTTTCCCCCTCTTCACATACACGAACCATACTCATTATGTGCTCATACTCTTAAAGTAAAATGCTACATACATTATTAACAACCGAACAGAACCAAGAATATAAGACAAATAGAATCAATAAAAATGGTCACAATGATACAAGAATGTTTATCACCCATCATCACTAAGAGCAAGAACACAACAATAACAAACGAACAAACAAAAAAAAAGCGATGAAAAGGACAGGGGGGGGGGGGGGGATCTCAGGAGGAAGGGAAAAACACAAATAGAAAAATGGTAATAAAGAACAAATATTCAATAATTAACCCCCCCCCCCCCTACATATTACAGGGGACAGGATAGCTCAGTGGTCAGAGCCTTGCTTTCCCCCAGCCAAGGTTAAGCAGCATTCAGAGTGGTATGGGTGACGTTTGGGCGCCTTGGCTACAGTACAGTTCCCCCAGTTCACCCACCTGTCAATGGGTACCTGCCCTCTTTAGGGTCAGGGAGGGTAAAGCAGCGAGGGAGAGGAGATGGGCGCCGCTCTCAATATGCTGGCACCTAGAGAAGCTGAGGTCTCTGATGCCTCGCTCCCCTACGACCACACAGGTTATGGGACACCCTTACCTTTTTTACCTTTACATTTCTCTAGTGCAACTGCTGAAAACCATTCCTTGTGTGTGAATGATTTGGGGCCCAGTACTTCCTGACATGTTGAGGTCACTGTCTCTTTCACTTTCTGCCACCTCTCTTCTATCGTCTCCTCTTCAAGCAGCTCTCCTACGACTTGGAACTTTTTGGATAGAGTGACCTTGAACTCTTCTTGCTTCCTGTTGTCCTTCAGGCCGTGGTGTTGTAACGCTGGCGTTGACTGGATCCCCCGTCCAATTTCTCTTCAGCTTCTGCTTCAATGGGCAACAAGTAAATGGTGATCCGAAAGCAACGTCTGCTCCTCGCTTGACGCGTACTTCCTGCAGGGAGGGGGAAACTTCTTCACGATGCAGATGTGGTCGATCTGGTTCTCCGTTGACAGGTCTGGCGACACCCAAGTTGCCTTGTGTATCCTTCTGTGCGGGAAAACACTTCCTCCGATGACCAGGTTGCTTGTGGCACACAGGTCTGCGAACCTCTCCCCGTTGTCGTTCATCTCGCCTAGCCCATGCCGCCCCATGATCTCCTCGTATCCCTGGTTGTCACTACCTTCTTGGCATTGAAGTCGCCCATTACGATGATGATGTTTCTCTTCGGTCTGTCTTGTATGATGGTCTGCAATCTGTTATAAAAGTCGTCCTTCTCCTCCTCCTCGCTGTCGTTCGTTGGGGCGTAGCACTGGATAATGTCCATGTTGATCCTCTTCTTCTTTGTATGGAAAGAGGCTGTCATGATCCTTGGTCCGTGTGCCTCCCACCCGATGAGCGCTCCCTGTGCTGGCTTGGAAAGTATCAGGGCGACTCCCTGGGTGTGTGCAGAATTTTCCTGCTCGTGCCCGAGAACAGCAGCAGCTCCCCGGAAGTCAGTCGCTTCTGCCCGGAACCAGTCCATCTTGCTTCGCTGATTCCTAGGATGGTGAGGTTGAATTTCCTCATCTCTGCGGCTACTTGCGCTGTCTTCCCCGTCTCGTACATGGTCCTGACGTTCCATGTACCGATGGATGTGGTGGTCCTGGTGGAGATGATGGTCTTCGGTCTGACGGCTTCCAGATGACTCTGGCTTTCACCGCCCGACTTCATACACCTTCCAGCTGGAGGTCCATCCCTCGCCAGGTCCGCGATGTCTGTTAAATTGCTATTTGGTGTTTCTGTAGCTAGAGTTTTTTCACAGAGTGGGGTAGCTAACCCTACGCCAACCCTCCTCCTTTTTCAGCCGGGCTTGGGACCGTCCTAGGCAGAGTTCTATTTTTATATAGATGACCGCTATTACATAGTGCAGTGTAGTGTAGTGTAGTGTAGTGTAGTGTAGTGTAGTGTAGTGTACTGTAGTGTATGTAGTGTACTGTACTGTAGTTTAGTGTAGTGCAGTGCCGGTGCCGTGCGGTAGAGAGAGCCAGAGAGAACGCTTGCCAGGGCGCCCATGCGTGTGTGGTGTGGTGTGGTGTGTGTGGCGCGCGTGTGTGTGTGTGTGTGCGCGCCCGCGTGCGTGCTGTCGTTGTGTGTGTGGTGTGCGTGTGGTGTGTGTGTGTTAGTTATTTGAGAGGAGTAAGCAAAAGTATGGAGATTGGAGTAGAAGTAGAACAAGGAAAGGAAGCAGACAGAGACAGACAGACATTGAGAGAGACAAAAATACAGAGCAGAGACACACAGAGAGACATACAGAGAAACACACACACACACACACACACACACACACACACGCGCGTGTGCATGCGCCTATGCACACATGCACGCACGCACACAGACAGCTAGTGCAGAGAGAGAGAGAGAGAGAGAGAGAGAGAGAGGAGAGATGAGAGAGAGGAAGAGGGAGAGAGAGAGAGAGAGAGAGAGGAGAGAGAGAGAGAAGAGAGAGAGAGAGAGCATTTAGGGAAAAGGTGACATGTAAAGCAGTATCTAAGTGAATATGCATATTAGGGTTACCCAGGCGCGTTCTCGTATACACACTCGTTTAAAAGATCATTTTTTCCGAAACATTCTCCTTTAATCTCTTGTAAAAAAAAAAATTCAAATGTGCAAATAATTGCTATTCTATATGTCAAAACTGAACAGAAACTTTCCACAACCTTTTTTTTTTTTTTTAATCTATTAATACATTTCACTTTTAAAAAAAAACAAACTAAAAATGATCTTGGTGCATTCAACCACGTGAACATGTAAATCTACTTCTTTTTTTTTTTTAATCTGAAGAGAACATGTTTTTCAGAGACGTAGGCCTACACCCGTCAATTAAAAATCAATTGAAAAACAAAACCATTGTTGGTGTTTTCTTTGTATGGGGGTCATTGAATATTTGGTAACATTTTAGTGTTTAGGCTGTTTGTTACACAGTAAGAAACCTTGATGTTTATACCTTTGTTTCATTTACTTTGTTGTTTTCTTATGGGCTTTGTTTCGATTTTCTTTGTACTCTCTCTCTCTCTCTCTCTCTCTCTCTCTCTCTCTCTCTCTCTCTCTCTCTCTCTCTCTCTCTCTTCTCTCTCTCTCTCTCTCTTCTCTCTCTCTCTCTCTCTCTCTGTGTCTCTGTCTCTCTCTCTCTTTAACAAATTATTTTTAACAGCTATAAAATCTCTCTCTCTCTCTATCTCTCTTTAACAAATTATTTTTAACAGCTATAAAATCTCTCTCTCTCTCTCTCTCTCTCTCTCTCTCTCTCTCTCTCTCTCTCTCTCTCTCTCTCTCTCTCTCTCTCTCTCTCTCTCTCTCTTGGTCAAGGGGGACGATAGCCTAGTGGTCAGAACAATTCGCTGGCAATTTGATGACGGGATTTACTGGTCGAAGAGATTTTTCCCCTGGAGTTAACATCAGTGCTGACTGCACTCTCCCCAAAAGTCCTTCCGATGAGACTTTAAACCGAGGCCCCCTTTGCGAACGCAAGCAGAACATCTAGCGCACACGTTAAATCCTGTTCCGCTATTCGTAAGAGTAGGCCATCATGTGCCAGTAGGAACAGATGCTCTGAACAGAGAGAGAGAGAGAGAGAGAGAGAGAGAGGAGAAGTTGGGAAAGGAGAGAGAGAGAGAGAGAGAGAGAGAGAGAGAGAGAGAAACAAAAACAAGGGAAAATTATTTACCTAAGCTGAATATATGCAAAATAAAACAAATGATTGAAATGCCAAACATAAACAACCAGAAATGAAAGAAAAAAATAGAATGTAGATGGTGGCGTTCTCCCTCTGCCAAACCGCGTGTTTGGCATCTATTAATGACCATGGGAGGAACCCTGAGTTGGACTCCTACAAAGGAAGGACCGTGGCAGGATGGTTAAGACGTTCGCCTGCCAATATGTAAACCGCGAGTTTGTGGGTTCGTACCCAGCTCGCCCTTTCTTCCCAGTTTGACGAAAAAATCGAACTGAATATCAAAGTTATTCGGATGAGATTATAAACTGAGGTCCCCTGTGCAAACGCACGCAGGACATCTTGCGCACACGTTAAAATCCCTTTCCGCCATTCGGAAGAGCAGGCCATTGTGTGCCGGTAGGAGTGGATGACAAAATTATTTCACTTCACTCACTTCACTCAGTCCCATGTCCCAAGGGACGTAGGGGGGACATGAGAGAAGACGCAACAGAGATCTTTTTCCATGCTTCACGATCCTGCGTGGCTAGTAGGAGGTGTTGCAGGGGTTGGGCGGTCCAGTCTTTGATGTTGTCAACCCATGATTTCTTTTGGCGGCCTCTTCTTCTCTTGCCCTCGACTGTTCCTTGCAGGATGGTTTTTGCTAGGGTGTTGTGTCTTGTGGTGTGACCAAACCACATCAGCTTTCTCCTCTTTATGGTGGAGAGCAAAGGCTCTTGGGGGCCCACACGCTTTTTGATTTCTTCTATCACATAGTTATTGGTCTTGTGTTCTTTGTATGATATTTTGAGGAGTCTTCTGTGGCACTTGTTCTCGAATGCTTGGATTCTCCTCTCTAACTCTGCTGTCAGAGTCCATGATTCACAGCCATATAGGAGGATAGATATCACGAGGGATTTGTAAAGGTGGTATTTGGTGCAGAAGCTGATGTTGTTGCTTCTGATGATCTTCTCGAGTCTGACTAGAGCAGATGTTGCTGTTGCAATGCGAGCTTTCACTTCATTGTTTGATGTGCCATCTTTTGTTAGGATGGAGCCTAAGTATTTGAATTGGCTCACCTCTTCTAGTGAAAAAAAGAAAAAAAAATATTTATTAAATTAAAAAAACAAAAAACAGCATACACACAGGTGTTGTGTTCAGACACCATCCCTGAGAGGGAAAAAAATAATGGGTAGGCCTGCACTTGTGGCGACGCGCTCTCACCGGGGAGAGCAGCCCGAATTTCATGCAGAGAAATCTGCTGTGACATAAAGTGGTATAAAATAAAAACAACAACATAGTAGGCCTATAGGCCCAGCTGGTTCTGCTTGAGTGTGCCCACAGATAGACTACTGAACTAAGGGCCTGTCTCTTCTGGTTGCTTGCCGACTTCTTTCCCCAGCTAGCATGGTTTTTATTATTTATTTATTTTTTTATTTTATACTACTTTATGTCACAGCAGAATTCTCTGCGTGAAATTCGGGCCGCTCTACCCGGGGAGAGTGCATCGCCACAAGTGCAGCGCTTACCCATTATTTATTATTATTATTTTTTTGTTGTTATATATACAGCAACGAGCCGCCCTGGGGACTCCAACTCCCCGATTTTTCCTCAGGGATGGTGTCTAAGCACGACACCTGTGTGCATGCTGGTATTTTTTATAATTTTGTCATTGCTCCTACCGGCACACAATGGCCTGCTCTTCCTAAGGCGGAACAGGGTTTTAATGTGTGCGCAAAATGTTCTGCGTGCATTCGTAGACGGGGCATCGGCGGAATGACTTTGACATTCAGTTCGATTTTTTTTTCGTCAAACTGGGAAAGAAAGGATGAGGCTGGGAATCAAACCCAGAACCTCACGGTTTACTTGTTGGCGGGTGAACGTCTTAACCATCCTGCCACCTTCCTTCCTGGTCGCAGCCTCAAACTGTGGTTTCTTCCTTGTATGTTGTTCCAGGGATAACTCAGTGGTCAGAGCACTCGCTTTCCTCCCGCCAAGGTTAAGCAGCATGGAGCGGGGATACCAGTTTGATGGGTGACCCTTTGGGCACCTTGGCTACAAGTTCAGTTCCCCCAGTTCACCCAGCTGTAAATGGGTACCTGCCCTCTTTAGGGTCAGGGAAGGTAAAGCAGCATGGGAGAGGAGATGGGTGCCGCCCTCAATATGCTGGCCCCCCTAGAGAAGCTGAGGTCTCTGACACCTCGCTCCCCAATGACCACACAGGTTATGGGACACCTTTATCTTTACATTTACCTTATGTTGTTGATGAACTGACTGTGAATGTTGAATGTACTGACTCTGACTTCACAAACCACTTTGTTTTGTTTTTTGTTTTGTTTTGTTTAATGTCCTTCACTACTTGGTGATATAGACATACACGCATTCAAACCATCACCTCTCTTCTCTCTCTCTCTCTCTCTCTCTCTCTCTCTCTCTCTCTCTCTCTCTCTCTCTCTCTCTCTCTCTCTCTCTCTCTCTCTCTCTCTCTCTCAGCGCACACGTTAAATCCTGTTTCGCTTTTCCTAAGAGTAGGCCATCGTGTGCCGGTGGGAACAGATGACAATATTTACAAAACTGCATACACACGGACGGGATGAAAAAAAAGTACATGATTGCTTATTCTGTTATCCTCGATATAAAAGAATCTTCTCTCTTCTCTCTCTCTCTCTCACTCTTCTCTCTCTCTCTCTCTCTCTCTCTCTCTCTCTCTCTCTCTCTCTCTCTCTCTCTCTCCCTCCTTTGGTCGAGACTCTAAACCGAGGCCCGTGTGCGAACGCACGCAGAACATCTTGCGCACACGTTAAATCCTGTTCCGCTTTTCATAAGAATAGGCCATCGTGTGCCTGTTGGAACAGATGACATTTACAAAACTGCATACACACGGGGTCTGGACATAAAAAAAGCACAAGAGTGCTTATTCCATTATCCTGGGGGACAGATAGCCTAGTGGTCAGAATATTGGGCTGGCCATTTGACGACCGGGTTCGATTACCGTCGAGGAGATTTTTCTCCTGGAGTTAACATCAGTACTGACTCCACTCTCCCCAAAAGTCCTTGGGATGAGACTTTAAACTGAGGCCCCGTGTGCGAACGCAAGCAGAACATCTAGCGCACGCGTTAAATCCTGTTCCGCTTTTCGTAAGCGTAGGCCATCGTGTGCCGGTGGGAACAGATTACATTTACAAAACTGCATACACACGGCGACTGGGTGTAAAAAAGCACAAGAGTGCTTATTCCATTATCCTCGATATAAAGGAATCAATCAATCAATCAATCAATCCTCGATATAAAAGAATAAATCAAATCAAATCAAATCTCTCTCTCTCTCTCTCTCTCTCTCTCTCTCTCTCTCTCTCTCTCTCTCTCTCTCTCTCTCTCTCTCTCTCTCTCTCTCTCTCTCTCTCTCTCTCTCTCTCTCTCTCTCTCTCTCTCTCTCTCCTCTCTCTCTGTCTCTCTCTCTGTGTCTCTCTCATATATATATATATATATATATATATATATATATATATATATATATATATATATATATATATATATATATATATATATATATATATATATATATATATATAGATAGATATATATAGATATAGATATAGATATGGATAGATAGATAGATAGATAGATAGATAGATATATAGATATATAGATATA
>JASPKP010000085.1:0-20000 GCA_030674155.1 Stramonita haemastoma | reverse complement strand
CCCCAGTCCTACCGAACAAAGAATTTTAAACAAGAAGGCCAACAACATGTGAGTTTGTTGATTAAGATAGGAAAAGAATTCTTGAGCGAAGAACAACTGTGACATTAACAGAGTAGGGCCACTCCATTAAAAAATAAGTGATTTGCTTTCTGCATCCTTGACTGGTTAAAATTAAGGTAGGTTAGGACAGTTGTGATTTTTATATTTAAAAAAAAATGATTAGGCCTGTTTGTTAGGTGCTAGCTCCCATATAGGAAGGTATCCCATTTTGATTGGGGCCCAGTGTCTCCATTTAAATAAAAAAAAATTAAATCCTGGAATTTAGCTCTGACAAGTTTATCCTATTTGGAGTTACTTTATTCTTATTCTAAAATTAAATGTCGAAAAAGTTTTCTCACTAAATTTGTTTAAAAGGAACTCATGCAAACCCCCCCCCCCCCCCCCCCCCCCCTAATGACAATTATATACAGCTTTCTTGGAATATTTATACCAATATCAAATGTAGCTATCTTGTCTTTTGGGATTATGATTTGTATCAATATGTCTGTTAGTATTGTAATTGCCGTTGATAGGATAATTAGTGTTTTTGACTTGACTGGTGGTTAATTAAAGGTGTTTATTTGGATCTTCACATATTTTATTCTGTGTAATTGTCAGTTGATGTTTGGAATCTCCACTTGGCAGAAATATCATTTCGTTTGGATTAGGCTATAGGCAGTACCATTGCAAGATTCCTGCACATTTGAACGTCTGCTCTAGCCTATTTCCTGTTGCTGTGCATCTTTTCTCAGAATAATTTCTAA
Source organism: Stramonita haemastoma (assembly GCA_030674155.1). Classification (NCBI taxonomy): domain Eukaryota; kingdom Metazoa; phylum Mollusca; class Gastropoda; order Neogastropoda; family Muricidae; genus Stramonita; species Stramonita haemastoma. Next base: position 19,197 of record JASPKP010000085.1, on the reverse strand, counting down.
AATTAGCCTAGGCCCTAACAATCACCAAGTTTTCTGTCAATGCTTCTGATTGGCCGGTTATGACCAATCATTATTTTTCATTCAGCCCAGGCCTGCAAAAAGAAAAACAAGATGGGGAATGTGTGAGTTTGTTGATAAAAGGGAAAGGAATTCATGAACGAAAAACAGCTGTGATATTAACAGAATAAGGTCGGAGTTTTAATGTGGCTTTTAGAAGGATTTTCCCTCTGTTACTCCATTAAAAATAAGTGATATGCTTTCTGCATCCTTCCCTGGTTAAAATTAAGGTAGGTTGGGACAGGTGATTATTTTTATTTAGAAAAAAATTAGGCCTGTTTATTAGGTGCCAGCTCCCATATAAGAAGGTATCGAATTTTGATGGGGTGCAGTTGCATAAAGATCAGAAGACAAAAATAAAAATGCTGCTAAAATTAATATCATCTCCTCGAGTGTACTGATCTCTGTAAGGTGGCTGGAGGAAGGGAGACAATCACTTTTTCCCTTCAAGGGCACTGGGGCCGAGTGTCTCCCTTTAAATAAAAAAATCCTGGAATTTAGCTCTGACAAGTTTATCCTATTTGAAGTTACTTTATTCTTATTCTAAAATAAAATGTCAAAAAAAGTTTTCTCTCTAAATTTGTTAAAAGGAACTCATGCAACCTCCCCCCCCCCCCCCCCCGCCCCCCCAAAAAAAAGACATACTGAACTTTGTCTCTCTGTCTCTCCCTCTCTCTCTCTGTCTCTCCCTCTCTCTCTCTCTCTCTCTCTCTCTCTCTCTCTCTCTCTCTCTCTCTCTCTCTCTCTCTCTCTCTCTCTCTCTCATATTAAGAATGTACTGAAAAGGGGATGAGGGGAAAGGTTGAAAGGATGAAGAATGTAGTGGATGATGGTAAGTTTATAAAATTTCATTTACATAACTCTCCTACTGGTGACTGGCAAATACTTTCTGCAACTGATACTAGGACATGCGACTCAGAATCGTACAGAACACTTTATATATTTCCATATTTTTTTCCTAGATCTATCCCTTTGCTTTTATTCGAGGCAATGAGCACAGGGCAATCAAACAATATATGATGGGCTGATATAATAGCAGTTCTAACAGATGCAGAAAACATTTTTTGAATAGTTAGTTTTCCAAGCATTTAGACATAGTTTATCAATTATGATTTCTATATTTCGTGGGCAACAGCCAACACAAAAGATTTAAGTGAGGTCTAAAAAACTTTGAATACATAGAGTTTGCAAGAATTGAAATAAATAATTTCAAATGGAGATAAATGTAGACCTATACTTTTAATCACTATGTTACTTGTACATTCTGAAGCACCGCATTTTGCCAGAGAATCTGTCAACTTGCTCCAGTAAACACCGCAATGTGATGGTACCCAGCGAAAATTTATCCCATTACCTTTAAAAACAAGAGAATGCACAAGAAACTTGATTTAAAAAATAACATAATTTATCATTTTAGAGTCCCAATGTTTCAGAGCAAGTAAAACTGATTTTGAATCAACACAGAAAACAAGATTGTAAATAGCAAGAGAAATATTTGAAAGATAATTTAGTGCCATAAAAATTGCGAACAATTCAGATGTGAATATTGAAAAAAAAAATTTCCAATACAAACAGATCTTTTAAGTCAGTTATAACAAATACATTCTAAGACAGATCCGTCTGTGTATACTTTCAAGACCTATTCACAACCAACGTTCAAAATCATAAACTGTCACAGTGTCAGTATTTAAACACATATGTGTATGCATGTGTGTGTGTGGTGTGTGTGTGTGTGTGTGTGTGTGTGTGTGTGTACATGTGTGTGTGTGTAAATGTGTGTGTGCGTGTGCGTGTATGTGTGTGTGTGTGCGCGCATAATTTCCTTTTCTTTAGAATCTTTGATATTTGTTCCTGTGTAGTTTGCTATTGCAACAGCTCTTTTCCCATAGTGATGGATATTGGCTGAAGTTTCTTCTTCCCCTTTACCAAGTTGTTGCCGTGTTAGGATTTATAGGGTTGGCTAGACTTAATTGATGGTGGTGGTAAGGGGCTTTCAGTGGTTTCAATTGTTTTGTTGCTTGTTTTGTTTATCATCACCATTTGTGTTTATGTGTGTGTGTGTTTGTGTGTGTGTGTGTGTGTGTGTGTGTGTGTGTGTTGTGTGTGTGTGTGGTGTGTGTGTGTGTGTGTGTTTATTTTATTCTTTTATATGGGATAAGCACTCATGTGCTTTTTTTTTATCCAGTCCCCGTGTGTATGCAGTTGTGTAAAAATTGTCATCTGTTCCCACTGGCACACAATGGCCTACTATTACGAAAAGCGGAACAGGATTTAATGTGTGGGCAAGATGTTTTCTCTCTCTCTCTCTGTCTCTCTCTGTCTCTCTCTCTCTTTCTCTCTCTCTCTGTCTCTCTCTCTCTCTGTCTCTCTCTCTGTGTGTCTCTCTCCCTGTCTCTGTCTCTGTGTCTCTCTGTCTTGCTCTCTCAGGAAAAACTGACAAACATAAAATATTGAACAACTGCCTTCTGTCACACACTCAGTCTCAAATACAGTCTTCTGTTCACAGACAAAGAAACCCATTGTCATCACCTGATCAAAACATCAGACTGTCCTTTTCACCCTGAAGATGTCAGTGAGCAGGTTGGTGTGTTTATTTATTCTTTTTATAAAGAATTTCTGGGGGGGGGGGGGGAAACTGTTATTACCGACAAATATAAAGTATTGAACAACTGCCTTTTGTCACACACTCAGTCTCAAATACAGTCTTCTGTTCACAAACAAATGCATTGGTTAATTTCAGTTTTGTTGCTTGTTTTGTTTATCATCACCATTTGTGTTTATGTGTGTGTGTATTTGTGTGTTTATTTTATTCTTTTATATGGGATAAGCACTCATGTGCTTTTTTTATCCAGTCCCCGTGTGTATGCAGTTGTGTTAAAAATTGTCATCTGTTCCTATCGGCACACAATGGCCTACTATTACGAAAAGCGGAACAGGATTTAATGTGTGGGCAAGATGTTTTCTCTCTCTGTGTGTGTCTCTCTCTCTGTCTCTCTCTGTATGAATAAGTTTGTAAGATGTGTATTAACCAAGTTTCGATTTGGGGTCACAGATATAATGGTTCATAATCAGAGATACAAGAAAAATGACAAAAATATGACGTGTCCCATGTGTAAATTAAATAGAGAAGATGAAGTACATTTTGTTTTCTGTTGCCCAGTTCTTGAGGATTTAAGGAAACAATACATCCCATCTAAGTTTTATAACAGACCAGCACTATTTCGATTAGTTACACTTTTGTCCTCTACCAATGTAAACACTATAAGAAATGTTGCTCTGTACCTCTATAAGTCATTCAAACGAAGAGAAACGATGATGTCATAATTTTGCTCTAAACTGAAGAATTGTTATGTGTGTATTCTGTGGTTTTTTTGTTTTGTTTAGGTGTATGACCTTAGTGTGGAATGTACAACAAATATCAGTGATGTACACCCCTTCAAATGGGGCCATGGCCTTTTTTTGAATAAATTATTGTCATTGTCATTGTCATTGTCTCTGTCTCTCTCTCTGTGTCTCTCTCTCTGTCTCTCTGTCTCTCTGTCTCTCTCTCTCTCTGTCTCTCTCTCTCTCTGTGTCTCTGTCTCTCTGTCTCTCTCTGTGTCTCTCTGTCTTGCTCTCTCAGGAAAAACTGACAGACATAAAATATTGAACAACTACCTTTTGTCACACACTCGGTCTCAAATACAGTCTTTTGTTCACAGACAAAGAAACGCATTGTCATCACCTGATCAAAACATCAGACTGTCCTTTTCACCCTGAAGATGTCAGTGGCGCAGGTTGGTGTGTTTATTTATTCTTTTTATAAAGAATTTCTCTCGGGGGGAAAAACTGTTATTACCGACAAACATAAAGTATTGAACAACTGCCTTTTGTCACACACTCAGTCTCAAATACAGTCTTCTGTTCACAAAGAAACGCATTGTCATCACCTGATCAAGACATCATATTGTCTTATTCACCTTGAAGATGTCAGTGACGCAGGTTAGTGTGTTTATCTATTCTTTTTATAAAGAATTTATCTCAAGAAAAACTGTTATTGCTGACAAACAAGTATTGAACAACTGCCTTTTGTCACACACTCAGTTTCAAATACAGTCTTCTGCTCACAGACAAAGAAACGCATTGTCATCACCTGATCAAGACATCGACTTCAGATGAGGCTATAAACTGAGGCCCCGTGTGTGAACGCACACAGAGCGTCTTGCGCACACACTAAAACCCTGTTCTGCCTTTCACAAGAGCAGGCGATCGTGTGCTGGTAGGAGCGGATGACCAAAAAAAACCAACAACAAAAACCAGCATGCACACAGGTGTTTAGGCACCATCCCTGAGGAAAAAAATAAAATAATGGGTAGGCGCTGCACTTGTGGCGACGCACTCTCCCTGGGAGAGCAGCCCGAAGAATTTCACGCAGAGAAATCTGCTGTGACATAAAGTGGTATAAAATAAAATAATAAATAAAATCAAAAAATAAAAGAAAGACTATCCTTTTCACCCTGAAGATGTCAGTGACTCAGGTTGGTGTGTTTGCAGGATGGACGGAGAGACAGACAGACAGACAGATAGCGGCAGAGTGAGCAGCTCAATCACAGTCAATGACAGTGATACTGGCTTCACTGTAACTGTAAGTCACTGCTGTGCCACCAGGCCAGTACAGCATGTGGCAAGGTATGTGTGGTTTGGGGTCAGTTGAAACTTCTGCCTGTCTCTCCTGGTGTGTGTGTGCATGTGTGTGTGAGTGCGTGTGTGTGTGTGCGTGTGTGTGTGTGCGTGTGTGTGTGTGTGTGAGAGAGAGATTTGATTTGATTTATTCTTTTATATCAAGGATAATGGGATAAGCACTTTTGTGCTTTTTTACATCCAGTCCCCGTGTGTATGCAGTTTTGTAAATGTCATCTGTTCCCACCGGCACACAATGGCCTACACTTACGAAAAGCAGAACAGGATTTAACGTGTGCACAAGATGTTCTGAGTGCGTTCACACACGGGGATATTCTCATCCGAAGGACTTTGGGGGAGAGTGGAGTTGGCACTGAGGTTAACTCCAAGACAAAAATCTCCTCGACCAGGAATCGAAATTGGGTCGTCAAATTGCGAGAAAGGCGAGGGTATGTGTATGTGTGTGTGTTTTGTGTGTGTTGTGGTCTGGTATGTGTGTGTATGTGTGTGTATGTATGTGTATGTGTGTGTGTTGTGTGTGTCTGTATTTATGTCGTTTGTGTGCGTGTGTGTGTTTGTTATTGTTGTTGCTGTATATATATGTCCAAGAATGTATGGCAGAACCAACCCCCAACCTGTCAACAAAATCCCAAGTACACAGAGCTGTGGTGGCCCTGCCCTGTTGTATGGTTCAGAAACCTGGGTCCTGTATTGTCGTCAGCTGATCAAGCTGTTGGAGCGCTTCCATCAACGCTGCCTTCCTTCCATCAACGCTGCTTTCCTTCCTTCCATCAACGCTGCCTTCCTTCCTTCCATCAACGCTGCCTTCCTTCCTTCCATCAACGCTGCCTTCCTTCTGTCAAAGCTTGCTTCCTTCCTTCCATCAACGTTTCCTTCCATCAACGCTTCCTTCCTTCCGTCAATGCTGCCTTCCTTCCTACCATCAACGCTTCCTTTCTTCCTTCCATCCTTGGCGTCGAGTGGCAAGATAACGTCACCAATGAAGAAATTCTTCACAGAGCCAACCTGCCTGGTCTGCAGTCCATAGTGCTGCAGCAGCAACCTGCCTGGTCTGCGGTCCATAGTGCTGCAACCTGCCTGGTCTGGAGTCCATAGTGCTGCAGCAGCAACCTGCCTGGTCTGCGGTCCATAGTGCAGCAACCTCCCTGGTCTGGAGTTCATAGTGCTGCAGCAGCAACCTGCCTGGTCTGCGGTCCATAGTGCAGCAACCTGCCTGGTCCATGGTCCATAGTGCAGCATCTTGCCTGGTCTGGAGTCCATAGTGCTGCAGCAACCTGCCTGGTCTGCAATCCACAGTGCTGCAGCAACAGCAACCTGCCTGGTCTGTAGTCCATAGTGCTGCAGCAACAGCAACCTGCCTGGTCTGCAGTCCATAGTGCTGCAGCAGCAGCTTGGTTGGGCTGAAGATGGAGCAAGGATGGAGGACACAGGAAAAACTGAAGCTGACTTCTTTGGCCAGCTGAAACAGGGCACACATCACTGCTGCATTCCCAGGGAAGGCCTCAGAGACTTAGGGAAGAAGCAGCTGTCATAGGCAGAAATCCAGCACCAGACATGGCATCGGGACAAGTTTTGCTATTTCTACCCAAAGAGCAAGAAGAAAGTTTGAACTTCAGAGAAGCATCACTCACAGCAAAAGAGAACTAAGGGGTGAGAGTGTGCAGTGGGTTGATAGGTGAAGTTGGCGGTAAGATAGTTCTGAAAGCCTCCTTGTTCATTTATTTATTTATTCTTTTATATCGAGGATCATGGAATAAGCAATCATATGCCTTTTTACATCCAGTCCCCGTATGTATGCAGTTTGTAAATGTCATCTGTTCCCACCGGCACACAATGGCCTGCTCTTACAAAAAGCAGAACAGGATTTAATGATTGCGTAATGTGTTCTGCGTCATTTGCACACAGGCCTCAGTTTATAGTCTCATCGGAAAGACTGTTCATGCTAGAACAGATTGGTTTTGGATTCCCTTTTCTCAGTCCCCCCTTTCAGTTGATGATATTGCTGTGTTAACATTGTGACTTCAGTTCAGGTAGTGGTAGGTAAGGCTGTGGAGTAACTGCATTTTTCAGTGCTCTGTGTGTCTGTTGTAAGTATGTTTTGTTTATTTTATTTTTTATTTTTAATCTTTTATTTTAAGGATAATGGAATAAGCACTCATGTGTTTTTAAAAAAAAATTCACAGCTGGTCCTTATCTGTATGCAGTTTTGTAAATTTTGTCATCTGTTCCTACTGGCACACATTGGCTTACTCTTCTGAAAAATGGAACAGGCTTTAAGATGTGCGCAAGATGTTCTGCATGTGTTTGCACACATGGTCTCGGTTTATAGTCTCCCTCGAGGGACTATTGGGGGAGTAGAGTTGGTGCTGGTGGTGTGTGTGCATGTGTGTGTATGTATGTGTGTGTGTATGTGTGTGTGTTTGTGTGTGTGTGTATGTGTGTGTATGTGTGTAGATGTGTGTAGATGTTGTAGATGTGTGTGTGTGCATGTGTGTGTGTGCATGTATGTGTGTGTCTGTGTGCATGTGTGTTTGTGTGTATGTCTGTGCATGTGTGTGTGTGCATGTGTGTGTATGTGTGTAGATTGTGTGTAGAGTGTGTGTGTGTTAGTGTGTATGTGTGTGTTGTGTGTGTGCATGCGTGTGTGAGTAGATTACTACATGTACACGTGTATACGTGTTAGAGTAGGGAAGAGAGAGAGATAGAGATCCCAGAGCTATATACCTGTTAAAAATCAGCTGTGTACATTGTTGTTTCTTTGTACTGTTTTTGTTGTACAACCTTCCCCACCTCCCACCCTTTGGCCTTTCCCCTGTTGTCAAGGATTCCTTCTGTCCTCAGTATAACTGTTCACAGTCTGTGTGTAGCTGGTGACATCATGATAGATTTACTCATAGTCTGGATTCCTTTTGTCCTCAGTAAAACTGTTCACAGTCTGTGTGTAGCTGATGACATCCTGATAGATTTACTGATAGTCAGGATTCCTTCTGTCCCCAGTACAGTCTGGGTTGACAGGTCATTGTGTTCATATCCAAAGTCAGTACAGTCTGGGTTGATAGGTCAGTGTGTTCATATCCAAAGTCAGTAGTGTCTGGGTTGATAGGTCAGTATATTCATATCCAAAGTCAGTACAGTCTGGGTTGATAGGTCAGTGTGTTCATATTCAAAGTCAGTACAGTCTGGGTTGATAGGTCAGTGTGTTCATATCCAAAGTCAGTACAGTCTGGGTTGTTAGGTCAGTGTGAAAGTCAGTACAGTCTGGGTTGCAAAACTGCTGGTGTGTTGTGCACTGAGTCACTCCTCTCCTCTGTTCAATTCTTTATCATCCTACATAATCCTCTTTAGTTTGAGAACAGCTCAACGTCTGATATCAGCTTGTGCTCTGGGGTTTTTTGTTGTTGTTGTTTTTTTTTATCTGTGAGGCCTACCCCTGGATCAGTGGCAGAATCTGGCAGTCTTTTCTCTTTAGGAAATAAGTTGATTTGGATTGTTGTAGACATTAAAAATTTCTGTTTCTTTGCTTTCTGATTTAAAATGCTTTGGAACTGTCAAGATTCATGTTCTGCAAAATCCTTTTGAATAGATTAAATGTTCAGTTACCTTGAAGATAGTGCTGGTTTTGAATACTTCAGTATATTTCTTGCTGATATACATATATTAATTTTTTTTCTTCTAAAGTATTCATGACTTTTCAGGGTGTGGTCAGGCTGGGCACTGCTCAGTAACATGACTGTTCAGTATGAACCAGAAATTATCTCCAGCAGTCTGCAGGACATTGGCACCAGCTGTTAGCTATGTCGTGGAGTTTTTAGCTAGCAAGAATCAGGGACTGAAAATAAATAAATAAATAAATTAATGAAAATTTAAAAAGAAAAACCCCACACAGACACAGAGACAGACACAGAGAAACATATGTGCACGCATGCACACACGCACACACACACAGAGCAAGACATTTTGACAGGTATGTTGTTGAATGTTTAGACTTTTTTTTGTTTTTTTTTGGATAAAGATACTTTGTAAAGTGACATCTGTTTAAATGCAAGGCGGTGTCTTAGTAAGCTTTGGTCAGTGATGCCAGTCTAAAGATATCAGGGATGACAGAGTTGTTAAATTGACCTCCAGATGGACATAGGCAGAGAGCTGTTAACTTGTGTTCAGGTTAGGAGATGGGTCATTGGCTTGTAGCGTGATTTCTTTTTCTTCTTCATTTAAGAAATAGTGGTTTTGATGTTGCTTTTTCTGAGATACAGGCTGGTCTATGGGACATACACGCATGCACGCACGTACGCATGCACACACACACATAACACACACACACACTCTCACACACACACACTCTCACACACCCTACCTCTACTTTAGTACTACTAAGATCTGGTACCATATTACTACACGTGTTGTTTTTAGTTCATGGCAGCTCAATTTCTTTTGTCACAGTTCTTCTAGTTCATCATCAGCCACAGTTTTTCTGAGGAGGCTAGAATCTGCTCGTGGGGTGTTGCGGTTAGGCTCAGTTTCCTTGGGATATCCTTTGATTTCATTCCACCAGTTCTTCATCACTTTGAACCTAGATAACATGACTGTAGCACTTGAACCTTAATACATGACTATGCCACTTGAACCTATATATACTTGACTGTAGCACTTGAAGCTTAATACATGACTATGCCACTTGAACCTATATATACTTGACTGTAGCACTTGAACCTTAATACATGGCTATGCCACTTGACTCTAGATACATGATTGGATCTCGTTATCAGAGATATACAACTGTAGCACTTTTAATTTAATTGTACGGCAGTGTAGTATTTTAGACTTAGATACATTGTTATTCTGATTATGCAATACTTCAAACTTGAATGTATAATGATGACTGTAGTATTTTAAAATGTATACTATATTATATCACTATGCAGCATTCTGAATTTAAATATGCTTATATAAACATGTAGTATTGTAAATGTAGAAACATGCCCCCCCCCCCCCAGTAAATCTTGTGTAACCAGGAAGCCAGACAGTGATCAGACTGCATGCTTACTCAGTGTAGACTGTTGTGTTCATTTTCTCTGATGCCTTCTGTCACTTCACAGTGCAGGGACTAGTCCTTTCTGCCAAGCTTTGCTGAGTATTTCCTTAAAAGATTTGTGACTGGCTTTTTCCAGGTCATTATTACACATCTCCCAGTTTTTCTGACACATTTCCCAAATCGTATGTAATTAAGTCATATGTAGTTCCCAGTGATCTTTAAGTCATTACACTTGCCCAGTTTTCTGAAAGTCGGCATATGCTTGTCAAGGTTTAGTGTTTGTTTATTGTGACATTTGTGAGGAAGTTTCAGTTGATGCATATCATTGGATATTTCTTTCATTTGGTTTCTGATCTGATTAGCTCTCTTCTGTATTATCATCTTGTTTCATCCACATATCAGTCTGAAGAGAATGTCAGCACATGGATTTCAGTAGTCATGTCTGTAAACTTACCAGTTTACAAACCTCTCCCCCACCCCAAAGACCCTTACCATGTAAAGACACACACATATACACATACGCATATATATGCATATATAAGCACATATGTTGGGAATTATGGATGCAGAAGCGATTAAGAGAGAGATAAATGACTAAATTTTATTTATTGGTGGTAGAAGATTAGGCAGAATGATTTTATTTAAAAAACCCTACCCTCAGAGAGAGAGGGAGAAAAGATCAACCCTAGGAATACATTTTTTTTCTTTGCTAGACTTCAAAATTCATTTTCAGAACCTAGTGTTGAAGAGACATATTTGTCAGCAGTGAACCCATGTGGTAAGCCTCACTCCCTTGCACCTAAAAACAACTCAGGATTAATTTCTTTCAGGGTTATTAAATGGGGATTCATAAAACCTTCACTCAAGGCATGAAAGTCTTTTTTAGTACACAGTCACACCCCACACATGTGCACTCACCCATGCATCAGTACGCGCACACATGCACGCAGGCATGCATGCACTCATACCTACCTACCTCACCCCCACCCTCACACCACCACCTACTCACCCCAAGATGAGGGCAAGCCCCATAGTAGTGATATGGGTGGCTGAAAAGCCCGAGCTGAAAAGCTCGTCCTCTTCCCATATGTAATGGTCAGAAACGTCAAGCAAGAGCACTAAAAGAGAGCAAGTACCGCAAGCTCAGGCTCGAGAAAAGCTCCTGTCGTGTTCTTTAGAAAATGGCGCCTGGCAGAGGCTCCAGGGAAAGTGTTTGGGGTCATGTTTGTGTACACACAGACATGCACAAGCACAAGCATACACACACTACTACCCGAATACACACACACCACCACACACACACTTAAGGGGAGGTAGGGGGATGGACTTGCGATGCCTTGAGGGTTGATTTGTGGTCGTTGTTTGATAGTTCTGAGGGGGTGATCCTGTGGTGCTGGAGGGTCTATGGAGGTGGGAGTTTATCACCAGGGTTGTGGTCTTCCTGATTTTCTTCAGCTGCTTCATTTTCTTTTTCCTTAATAGAGTATGTAGTCTCAGCCATGCCTGGCCCCCCCATCACATTGGATGAGACTTTGGTCAGCAATTTGCTTTGAACATAGGGATGCGTTTTGTTTGTTTTTCAGGTAAAATTTTGTAATTGCAGGAAAACATTGGATGAGACTTTCATTTCTCACCAAGAACATTTGTGCATACTGCAACGAAGACTTGTACACTCATGTGTATACATGTAAAGACATGCACGCACACGCACACGCACACACACACACACATATATATATATATATATATATATATATATATATAATATATATATATATATATATATATATATATATATATATATATATATATATATATATATATATGCCTATGTGGGTCTCAACTGGCATACACTGCCAGGTAGAAAACGCCGTCTTTCTTGTTAGCTGCATGTCCTCTATACATGTTCAAGTTCAGCCAGCTATAGAAGATGTGAGCAGAATTAGCATGTTCCTCAGGACAGAGTCAGTCACCTGCAAGTTTGATTTTCTCCTTTTTGGGTTTGATTTTCTCCTTTTTGGGTTTGATTTTCTCCTTGTTGGCTTTGATTTTCTCCTCGTTGGCTTTGATTTTCTCCTCGTTGGCTTCTTCATTTAGGGATTCAGTTACTATCAGAGTTGGAAATCATGCTTTTACCTGTTCACTCCATGCTCCTCCTATATTTTTCTGGTGATACTCATTCTTTCCTAGGGACAACTATCATCATCTTTCAGCAAGAAGTTTGCAAGCTAATGTGGTCTTCCTGATTTTCTTCAGCTGCTTCATTTTCTTTTTCCTTAATAGAGTATGTAGTCTCAGCCATGCCTGGCCCCCCATCATTGCACAAGATTCCCCTGACAAAGCCAAACTGGATGGTCCTTTAAGCGGTGTCATTTTTCCTTCTTCCGGCAAAGCTGGCCAGTCTAAAACATGTTGATAAAAGCTTATATCGTAATGAAATATAATGGACTAGCCCCCCCTTGTTATCAAAATTATATGTCTTCAAGAAAATGTCTGTTTGAAAAGGTAATTGAAACCTAAACACATTTGACTGCACAAAGTGAAGAAGAGAAAAAGACAAACTCTGTTTGACATGTGATGTTAAAGATGTTGCTGAATTTGGCCTTTGTTTCTCCCATAGTCACAGCCGTACCGCCTGACTGACTGGTTTTATAGTGATACTACATACAGTGGACATGAAGCTGTACCTGCAGTAACTGACTAGGATTGGTAGTGTGACTTAGCTACATGATTCTGCAGTGGTTTAAACAGAGGTACATGACTGTGTAGCACTGTAGAAATAGAAACAGGGTTGTGTAGCACTCAGGACGTTTCTACTCTATTCTTTTATCCTACCTTTCTAAAGCTGCTTTTTCTCTGAAGACTATGAAGAATATAATTATTCCTCAGACATTGTTGGATCACAGCTGTCAGTTTGCCCCTTTTTCAGCTCATCTCAGCTGCTAATTAATCTATCCCAGTCTAGATGGGGGCTAGCTGGTGCTGTTTATAGCAGGAACCCACAACACTTGGATGTGGTAAAAGGAAAGGTGTGCTGAATTTGGCACTCTTGACTGAGTGAAGTTGGATTTGTGCGCTGTGGGATTCAGTCTGTTTTGCATTATGCTATCTTTTTCTTTTGCCTTACCCACGTGTTTGAAAAAGTTATTTTGTCAAAGATGGGAATGTTTGGAATAGATGTGAGTTATCAGACAGGTGTTGTGGTGGGTAACCTCAGTCAGATGGTGCATATTGTGGCTTGGTATGGTCCTGTGTTCACGTCGGCATGAAGGACATCACAGAAAGCTGACCAGGAGTCAAAATGAGTAGATGATAAAGAGTGTTCAAAAACAGGAAAACATTCCACAACATACTCGTAGATGGTAGAGGGTGATTAGAAACGTGAAAAATATTCAACAACATACCTGTAGATAATGGACATTGATCAGAAATGTGAAAACATTCAACAACATACTTGTGGATTTTTTGGGGGTGGGGGGTTGTTAGCACCTGATTATTTCGGGCTAAAAATCCTTGAAGACGGTTGGTAGCTGGTGAAATGACATGTAGACTCAGCTGGGGAAAGTGACATTTCAAGGAGACCATGTCTCTGTGACTTTTCAGAAATTGTGTTTATTTTTTTAGGAAAAAGTATTGAGGAAAGACAAGTGCAGGTACCAACTCAATCATTTTGAAAATGACTTATCAAAGATTAAAAAAAAAAAAAATGAAATGAAAGTAAATTCTAGAGAATAATGTCTTTAAGTGGCAGCATTGTAGGCATTTCTGAGTAAGAACCATGCCTTTGGCCTGACCTGACTCGAGTTTCAGCTCCTGGATGAGCCCTCATCAGAGATCCCTGCGGTGATTGTGTTTATTTGATAACTCAGTGTTTTATCTCCCCTTTCCCCACTTTGTTTTACAGGTTTGGGTTCTCTCTTTTTGTGGTAGACATGTTGCTTTGAAAGGCTGACTGTTATCCCATTGTATGGGAATGTTGATCGTTTGTGTCGTCCTGACTATTCTCCACATTTCCTGTCTGCTTAAGAATTGTCACTCCATTTGTTGACTTCATACGGCAAACATCCTCTCAGCTTTGAAAGCTAGACTTTCAGAGTTTAGCATGTTTCTGCTTCAGTTTCTATGAAAGTTTTCTTCTTTGTGCTTCTGTTGGGAAATTTTTTTTCTGTAGCGACTGCAGTCTTCACATGGTTTGTGTTTCTGCAAGGTTTCACAACACTTCTTTTTCCAGCACTGTCTGTGACTGACAGTACTAAGCACAGGTCTGCAGTGTGTCTGTGGCTCTCCAGTTTTTCTGAGTTTCTCTCCTTTTTCTTTCAGACAACCTGTCTAACCCCTCCCCTCCCCCCCTGTTCTTTGTGTGTTGTTTGTGACATGTAGGAAGATATGGATAGAGCCTTAGAGTGAAGTGGAAAAGTGACAGTGAGTGAACGAGTGTGTGTGTGTGTGTGTGTGTGTGTGTGTGTGTGTGTGTGTGTGTGTGTGTGTGTGTGTTGGTGTGTGTGTGTGTGTGTGCAGAGCAGTGGTTGGGGTGGTAATGGTAGTAGTGGTAGCTGTAGCAGTAGTAATGGTTATAAAATATGACACTAGCAGAAGAAGTAATGGTAGTATTCCATCTCATGTCTGTAAGAGAGACATAGTGTATGTGTGTAAATGAGGGGGAGGTGTGTGCATGCATGTGTGTGTGTGTTTGTGTCTGTGTGTGTTTGTGCGTGTGTGCATGCATGTGTGTGTGTGTTTGTGTGTGTGTGACTCTTGTGTGTGTATGTGTGACTGTGTGTGTGTGTTTGTGTGTGTGCGTGCATGTGTGTGTGTTGTGTGTGTTTGTGCGTGCATGCATGTGTGTGTGTGGTGTGTGTGTGTGTACACATGTGCTGGTACCGCTTGCCTCTCCCTGAAGGTCCTCCAGAACATGCTGCACCCTGTTTGAACAACCGGTAATCTGTTGTGGCTGGTGGTTGCACAGCTGTCAGTTTCCCCCACTTTCAGCTCCTCTCAGCTGCTAATTCATCCATCCCATCCCAGCCCAGATGGGGCCAGGCGGTGCTATTTTTAGCGGGAACTGACCACACTCAGACTAAGTAAAAGGAAAAGGGTGCGCTAAATATAGCGCTATTGACCGAGTGGTCTTGGATTTGTGCCCTGTGGTTGCCAAAGGGGTCATAGCCAGGGAGTGGGGATAGATAAGCTGCCACTGCCTACAAAGTGCTCCCTAGGGCCAGTGTCTTTAGTAGCCCCAGAAAACCAAATCCCAACTCCTGTCCTTTCCGTGTTAGTTTAGCCTCTTTATTTTTATCTATTTATTTTATTATAATTTATTTTATTCTTTTATATCAAGGATAATGGGATAAGCACTCTTGTGCTTTTTTTTTACATCCAGTTACCATGTGTATGCAGTTTTGTAAATGTCGTCTGTTCCTCTAAGTCCGACAGGAATGTTTTCACTGATACGGGAAAACTAGTTAGACTTGAAATGCAGCAATTTTGGGGGGGAAGGGGGAGTCAGCACTGATGTTAACTCCCCGGGGAAAAAAAATTCCCTCGAGCGGGAGGCGAACTCGAGTCGTCAAATTGTCGTCAATCGCAGCCGTCAGAAGTGCACCCCTAGTTCTGCCCTTGTTCAAAGCAGACAGCTGTCAGTGCGGTCAGCATCCTGGAGAGATTCAGAATGGTCGGAGTGAGGTCCAAGGCTTTCTACACACCAGCTGAGACTGAACCTCAGCATCCTGGATACAATTCAAATGGTCAGAGTGATTTCCAAGGCTTTTTTACACACCAGTTGAGACTGAAACCTGTTTGCAAGTTTTTTGGTTTTGGACAACGAATTGGATATGGCTTTCAGCGGGGAGATTGGAATGAGCGGTGTGGGAACAGCGTACAAGGACATCACAGAAAGACAAAGCAGCCCCCCCCAAAAAAAATTTTTTTTTTTTGGATCCATTGTCCACGTGGGCCCGTGTTCGATTGTCCACGTGTCAGTGTTCCTTTCCCTATGTGTCAGTGTTCCATTGTCCATGTGTCAGAGTTCCATTGTCCATGTGTCAGTGTTCCATTGTCCATGTGTCAGCCAGTGTGTCCATGTGTGTGTGTATGTGTGTGTGTGTGTTGTGTGTTGTTGTGTGTGTGTGTGTGTGTATCTCGGTTTAAAGTCTCATCCAAAGGACTTTTGGGGAGAGTGGAGTCGCACTGATGTTAACTCCAGGAGGAAAAATCTCGACCAGAATCAAACCTGGGTTTTGAGGGGGGGGGGGGGGGGGGGGGGGGGGGGGGGGGGGGGGGGGGGGGGGGGGGGGGGGGGGGGGGGGGGGGGGGGGGGGGGGGGGGTTATGCTGCGATGTTATGTAAATTTTTCTTTTATATTAAAGGGCTAATGGGAAATAAGTACGAAAGTACTTTTTTTACATCCAGTTCCCATGTGCACCAGTTTTTGTAAATATTTGTCATCTGTTCCTGCTGGCACACAGTGACCTACTTTCTGAAAAGTAGAATAAGATTTAACGTGTGCCGCAAGGTGTTCTGCGTACATTCACATAGGGACCTCGGTTTATTGTCTCATCTGGAAAGACTCTTGGGGGGGAGAGTTATGGATATTGTGTACTGTGTGCATAACATTCTTTTCTGTGAGTTGCAGGACATTGTGTACATGTTTACATGCACGTTCATTCTGTGAGTTGGCATGGTTGGTGTTTTGGGGGACAGGGAAGAACGTGGAAGACAGGACTGGGAAGGGATATCAGGACTGTGGCGAGGTAATTAGTTAATTTTTTTTTTAAATTTTAAACACTTTATGTCACAGCAGTTTTTTCTGTGCATGAAATTTGCGCTGCTCTCCCGGGGGGGAAAAGCGCTTTCGGCCCACAAGGCAGCGCTTACCCCTTTTTTTTTTTTTTTCCCTCTGGGATGGTGCCCTGAACACGACACCGTGTGCATGCTGGTTTAAAAAAAAAAAATTTTGTCTCCACCCTACACGATGGCTGCTCTCCTAAATGCGGAACGGAGTTTTTAAAGTGTGCGCAAGATGTGCATGCATTCCACACGGGGGCCTTTGTTTATAGTCTCTTCCGAATGGCTTACTGGGGGTTTTGGGTCTTCGGGGGGGGGGGGGGGGGGGGGGGGGGGGGGGGGGGGGGGGGGGGGGGGGGGGGGGGGGGGGGGGGGGGGGGGGGGGGGGCGGGGAGTGGATGTTTATACAATCTAGATAAAGGTTTGCGTGAAATTCGGGCTGCCTCCCGGGGGAGAGGCCCCGTCGCCACCAAATGCAGCGCCTCCCATTTTACTTTTTTTCCCTCAGGGATGGTGTCTATAACACAACACTTGTGTCAGCTTGGTTTTTTAAAAATAATTTTTTCATCTGCTCCTACCTGCACAAAGATGGCCTGCTCTTTCCAAAAGGCGAAACGGGGTTTTTTAATCGTGCGAAGATTTTTCTGCGGGGTTTGCACACGAACCTCGGTTTCTAGGCTCATCCGAATGACTTTGTGTGTTGGGGGTGGGGGTGGGAGGTGAAAGGCGGGGGAAGGGGGGGGGGGGGGGAGTTGAATTTCCGTCTAAATGATAATGGTTTTGTTTTAAAACCCAGGTTTTCCATACCAAGACAAAAAAATCAGGTGGTGGCACATTTTTTTTAGGTTAAAAAGCTGTTTGTTTGTTTTATTTTTTTTTATTCCTTTAACATCGAGGGGGGGAACGGAAATTAAAAAAATCATGTGCTTTTTTTTTTTTTTTTCCGGCCCTGATGTTTTTTACGGGGTTTTTAGATCTTGTCATCCGTTTTTCCCGGGGGGAAACTTGGGCCTACTCTTTTGGGGAAAACAAAAAAAAGGGGTTTTAAGGGGGTTTTTTGCAAGTTGTTTTCAACATTCGCACAGGGGGCTTTTTGGGTTTTCAGTCTCATCCCCCAAAGAAATTTTGGGGTGTGGGGGGGGGGGGGGGGGGGGGGGGGGTTTTGGGGGGGGGGGGGGGGGGGGGAAAAGGCATGTTTTTTTTACGTTAATTTTTTTCTGTTTTATTCCCAGGGGTTTTTCCTACCGGGCCCCAACAAAAAAATCAGGGGGGTGGCACATTTTTTATTAGGTTTTAATGCTTTTTGTTTGTTTTTTTTTTTTTTATTCTTTTTTTTTCGAGGGTTTTAAGGGAAAAAAACCCCCTTATGTGCTTTTTTAAAAACCCCAATCCCCATGTGTAAACAGTTTTATAGATTTTGTCATCTGTTTTCCAACCGCAAAACCAAAGGGGGCCCAATCTTACAAAAAAAGCGGGAAAAGGGGGTTTTGTGTATGGCAAGATATTCGGCCCTTTTTTTGGAAAAAGGGGCTGGTTTTTTAAAAACCCCCCCAAGGGTTTTGGGGGAGGTGGGGGAAAAAAGTTTTTCATGTATTTATACCCCTTCATTCTGTGGGGGTTTCAAGGTTGGTGTGGGGGACTTTGAAAACCGGGGGTAGGGGGGATGGGGAAGGCCCCGGGCTTTGGGAGGGTAATTTTTCTTTTTTTTTTAAACATTTTTTTTTATACCACTTTGTCACAAAAAGATTTCTCTGCGGAAATTCGGGGGGGCTCTCCCCGGGGGGGGGTGTTTTTGGGAAAAAGGGGGAAAAGCCCCCCCCCTTTTTTTTTTTTCCCCCCAAGGGGGGGGGTTTAAAAAAGACACCCCTTTTTTCATGCTGGTTTTTAAAAATTTAATTTTGTCCTTTTTCTCCCCCCCCCACCCCCCCCCCCCCCCAACCCCAAAATTGGCCCCTTACCCCCCCCCCCCCAAAAAGGCCAAAAACCAAAAAAAAAATTTTAAGGTTGGGGGGCCAAAAAGTTTCAGCGGCGTTTGCCAAAAAAGGCCTTTTGGTTTTTTTTGTCTCAACCCCAATGACTTTTTTGTCACCCAATCTTTTTTAAACTTTTTTTTTCCCCCGGAGTGGAAAAGGGGGGAAAAGAAGGGGGCAAAAAAGGGGGGCCAAAAAAAATTTTTAACCCCAAAACCGCATCAAATTTTCAAAACCCTTGTTTTTCCCCCCCTGTCAAAAGTCCAAAAAACCCCTTTTTACCAATTTCAAAATTTTTTAAAAACCCGGGGGGGGGGGGGGGGGAAAGCTAAAAATCTCTCTTTGTCCAGTCAAACAGCGCTAAAATTTTTTTAACCCCAAAGGCAATAGGTTTTTACAAAAATAGCCTACCCGACTAAAGGGGCCTTTTAAAGCCCCCCGGGAAGGCCTGGGTTTCAGGGGGGTTTTGGGGGATTTTAAAAAAGATGTGTTCCATTTGTGGCCCCGGGCTACTTAAAAAAAATCTTTAGGTTCCCTTTTAAAGGTCTATGATTCACTTATTTTGTTGCTGTTATGGTTTTTGGAGTGTCCCGTGCACAAAGTACTGTAAAATCTCTTTATGTAAGTCCCCCCTTTAAAAAAATATAACTAACAATTTTTTTTCAACTCAAAGAT
>JASPKP010008492.1:5000-7500 GCA_030674155.1 Stramonita haemastoma | reverse complement strand
TCAGTCAGTCCAAGTTAAAAGTTAAAGTCAGATTAAAAAAAAAAAATTATTTCCAGGTGATATATTGAATTGAGGGAGGGGCAGGATAGTTCAGTGGTCAGAGCGCTCGCTTTTCCCCAAATCAAGTTAAGCAGTGGTTGTCAAGTGGATGGTTGACCGTTTGTGTGCCTTGGCTTCAGTACAGTTCCCCCCCAGTTCACCCGGCTGTAAATGGGTACCTTCTCTCTTTCAGGGTCAGGGAAGGTAAAGCAGCGAGGGAGAGGAGATGGGCTCCACCGCCCTCAATATGCTGGCCCCTAGAGAAGCTGAGGTTTCTGACGCCTTGCTCCGCTACGACCACACAGGTTATGGGACACCTGTACCTTTAGCCTTTACCTGACCAGAAAAAAAACCAAATCAGATACAATGACAAATTCATATAATTCCATTCTGATATTTCTGACTGAATATCCATTACACCCTGTTTAGCGTCAAGGAAGGGAAGGCAAAGTAACAAAGGAGAGGAGATGATGCATCTCCCTCAATAGACTGGCCCCTCGAAAATCTGAGGTCTCTGACACCTCACTCCCCTCTACAACCACAAAGATTACGGGACACACCTTTACCTTTTTAACCATGACAATGTCTCTCTCTCTCTCTGCTCAGGAGGTACCAACACAGGAAAGGCGCTACACTACGTCCGAACTCAAGGCTTTGCCCAGGCCAGGCAAGAGGTAGCCCACGTGATCGTGGTGCTGACAGATGGCCAATCAGCGAACATGACACATACGCTGCTGGAAGCGCAGGCTGCGCAAGAGCAAGGCATCTATGTGTTCTCTGTGGGGATTGGCTCGTCTACAGACGTGGAAGAATTGATGGCCATTGCGAGTGACCCTGACGAAAATTTCATGTTTCATGTGGACAGTTTTGATGGACTGCAAAGCATTCGAGATTTGTTAGCCATCAAAACGTGTGATGGTAAGGTTGAGTTGTGTGTGTGTGTGTATGTGTTAGGGTGGGGGTGGTGGGGTGGGGGTGGGGTGGTTGTGTGTGTGTGTATGTAGTGTGTGTGTCTGTGTCTGTCAGTCTGTCTGTCTGTCTAACGATTTATTCATATTATGATAATAGTTTGGTTTTGTATCAGAAACAAAGATTATAAAAACTTTGTTGTTGTTGGGTTTTTTGGTTTGTTTTTGTTTGTTTGCTTGTTCTTCAGCAAAGAGTTTTGAAGTTCGCCAATGGTGAGATTTTTGCGCATGTGACCATTCTTGCCCACCGTAAAGGCAGTTGCATTTTCATTTCGGGGGAATTTTAAAGTTAAAAAAAAGAAATTCAATTAAACAAGTATTTTTGCATTTGTGAGCATTACTGCAAAAATGGAAGGGAAGAAAAGTGACAAAAGCAGAAAACAAAACAAAACAAAAAAGACACTCCCCCCCTCCCCTCTCCCTAAAAGTAGAAGGTGATAGAGAAAAACAACAAAATATAGAATGAAAACATAAAACAAAAATAATATCTGCTATTAAAAGTCGGGAAACCCACCAATCAGATAAGAGAGGAAAAGAAGTAAAAAGAAAAAAAAAATAGGAAGGAAAAACACCCAACAAGATATCTAAAAAAATAAATTTGTAATTACTTATCAAGTTCAGGACAGAAAACTTCCAACTTGAAAACATACAGTGCCTTTTATCCTTGTTGATACACCGTAGAGTAGCCAGTAAAGTCAGACAGAGAGAGAGAGAGAGAGAGAGAGAGAGAGAGAGAGAGAGAGAGAGAGAGACAGACAGACAGAGACAGACAGACAGACAGACAGACAGACACAGAGAGAGAGAGAGAGAGAGAACACTGAACACTGAAATTGTTTGATGTACATCAGCCTTAGGCCACAATACACTTTCAGGGGGCAAAAATGGAAAGATGTACAACATGAAATACAACTTTTTGTAATCATTGATAAGGCCGTGCCATAATACATTGGAGTGTATTCGACACAGTAGGCTACACCATTAAATATGTACCTTCCGAAATCATGACTAAAAATAAATAAATAATGCTTTGTGTGAGTATTTTGCTTGTTTTTTTATATGTATGTGAAAATCCGCATTTCATGATATACAACAATGTACAACATTATAAAACTGAATAAAAATGGTTACAAAAATAAACTAAAATAAAGGCTGAGAGACTGACCCAACTAAAGCGGAGGTCACCGTTCTAAGGGAAATAATCCATAATTATGTCTAAGGGTTTAGCATTGTAGTTTCTTCCCTTCTCTCTCTCTCTCTCTCTCTCTCTCTCTCTCTCTCTCTCTCTCTCTCTCCTCTCTCTCTCTCTCTCTCTCTCTCTCTCTCTCTCCTCTCTCTCTCATATCAATGTAGGAACGTCTAATAAGAGTAATGTGTTTACAAACCCGTGGGCTTTGTTTATATTTTATTCACTATCTTCCTCATCATGTGTGTGTGTGTGCGCGCGCGTGCATGCGTGTGTGTATATATATATATGTGTGTGTGTGTGTGTGTGT
>JASPKP010008491.1:0-7500 GCA_030674155.1 Stramonita haemastoma | reverse complement strand
TAAACAACACGACACACGCGTACATGCATGCATACATAAAAATACAAAATCTACATATTACAAAATTAAACATACATACATACATACATTACATAATCTCTACTACATACGCTCGCGCGCGCACACACCCAACACGCAACACACACACACACACCACACACTCACACCACACCACCCACACACTCACACACACAGACCACAGACCCCTTTGAACAGAACAACAAGACACAGACACACAGAACACAGACACACACACACACGACACAACCACACACACACACACACACACACAACACACACACACACACAAACACAACAACACACAAAAAAGCCAAAGAATTCAGCCCTTTCACTTGTCTCATTCTATCCAAAAAGTATAAAAAAAAAAAGAAAGAAAAAAAGAAAAAATCTATGCGTGTGTATGTATACCTGTTTCTATAAGTGATCATTGTTGTTTTTTGTCCCCTCTTCTATTTTTTCAAACATTGGCACGTAAAAATGTACAACTTTGATAAAAACGTTGTCAATTATCATCAATCATGATGCTTAATAAAGTGCATGTTTTTGAGACTATTGACAGGGCTGTACTATACACTTTTGTTTTTTATCTAATAGATCCCAGGGGAAAACCGGGCCTGAGAGATAAAGACCCCTGCAGTTTTGGGTCAGGTAATTTGAGTGACACTGCAATTTGTTCCGTAAAGCTTGAAGGCCTATGTGTGGTCCCAGTCTTCCCATGAGCCATAGCAAATGATTTGGGTGGAAACCCGGCCAGGGTATGAGAAATCCCAATATTCTTTTTTATGAGTTTCGAACCCCCCGATTTCCCGTCCCCAAGCCAAGGTGCTAACCATGTGCTGCGGTTTGGGTTTCTTCATTTTGTTTTGTTTTGTTTTTTTTTGTTCGTTCGTGTATTTTCTCTCTCTTTTCTTTCTTTCTTTCTTTTTTCTTTTTTTCTTTCTTTCTTTTTTTCTTTCTTTTTTCTTTCTTTTTTCTTTCTTTCTTTTTTTTCTTTCTTTTTGTCTTTCTTTCTTTCTTTCTTTTTTCTTTTTTCTTTCTTTTTTCTTTCTTTCTTTCTTTCTTTCTTTCTTTTTTTTGTTTCTTTGTTTCTTTCTTTCTTTCTTTGTTTTTTTTCCTTCCCTTCCCTTTTTTTCTTTCTTTCTTTCTTTCTTTCTTTTTTTTCTTTTTTCTTTCTTTTCTTACTTTCTTTCTTTCTTTCTTACTTACTTTCTTTCTTTCTTTTTTTCTTTCTTTTTTCTTTCATTCTTTCTTTTTTCTTTCTTTTATTCATCTTTTTTTCTTTCTTTCTTTCTTTCTTTCTTTCTTTCTTTCTTTTTTTTCTTTCTTCCTTCCTTCCCTTTCCCTTTCCCTTTTTATTCCTTAATTTTTTCTTTCTTTCTGCTTTTCTTTCTTCCTTCCTTCCCTTTCCCTTTCCCCTTTCTTTCTTTCTTTTTTTTTCTTTCTTTCTTTCTTTCTTTCTTTTTTTTTCTTTCTTTCTTTCTGGGAAAATGGTCTTATGATCTTTTCGATCAAGCGATCTTTCTTTGGGTCCAGGTCTCTTTAGTTTATGATGCAATGCAATGCAGGAGAGGAGAGAGAGAGAGGGAGAGAGAGAGAGGAGGAGGGAGAAAAAGAGAGGGGAGGAGAGGGAGAGAGAGGAGAGAGACGAGGGCGAGAGACAGAGAAAGAGACAGAGCAGAGAGACAGAGAGACGGAGACAGAGACAGAGACAGGGGATACAGAGTTTCAGAGACAGAGAGACAGAGAGACACAGACAGACAGCGACAGGGCAGACAGACAACAGACAGACAGACAGAGGCAGAAAGACAGCAGAGACACAGAGAGAGAGGGAGGAGGGGAGAGAAGAAGGAGAGGGAGAGGAGGGAGAGAGGATGAGAGAGGAGAGAGAGGAGGAAGGGGAAGGGAATGAGGAGGAGAGAGAGAGGAGGAGAGGGAGAGGGGGGAGGGAGTGGAGAGAGAGAGAGAGAGAGAGAGAGAAGACAGAAGACAGACAGACGACGACAGACAGACAGGGCAGGGGGAAAACAGAGTCGGAGACAGAGGGGAGGGAGGGGGGGGGGAAGGTGTAACTGTTGCTAGAAAGTGCAGATAGGTGGAGGGTGGAGGGGGGGGTGGTTTCGACTGGAGGGAGGAGGGGGGGGGGGGGGGATGGGGGTTGAGGGTTAACAAGGGGCGTCACTGTTAGTGATATATGATTACAGAGGTCGTTTTTATCGCTCCCCCCTCCCCCTCCCTGCCCCCTTTCCCCATTTCTTCTTTTCTTCGTCTGCATAGTATTGTCTTTTTTTAGGAAAACTGCAAAAGAACTGGTTTTCTGGGTGGTCCGACTCTTGCAGAGAGTTAAATCATTATCTGGGTTTGTTTCTTTCATTCCCCTTTAGCAAATCTTTCCCGTACGAATAATGACACAAGGAAATGTACAATGCGTAAAGTGCCACGCACACACACATTCACGCAATAGACCACAAACACACACGCGCGCGCACACAAAAACCGGCGCGCACACCACACACACACACACTAACACTCACACACACAGACAGAGAAAGAGAGCACAGGGCAGACGACAAAACAAAACAAAAAAAAAAAGATAAAGTCAGACAAGAACAATGAACAATGAACAAGCCAAAATTAACACATATAAAAAAATGAAAAAACATTTGGTATATAAAACGCCAAAAAAAAATCAAAGTGCTGCAAAAATGAAAAAAAAAAAAAGTTTGCATGGAAGCCACAACAAACAGTATCCCTTTACCTACCTTCAGCAACTGTCACTGACATCGCTGTGGCATCACCCCCCAATGAATCGGTGGAAGGTGGTTAGAGGTAACGCGCCCTCCAGAAAATAAATTCCGGGTCGGAAATGTGGTGGTTCGAAACCCGTTTGGGCCCCAAAAATTTCCCCCCCCATAAAATTGGTTTTGAGTGGTGGTCTGGGTGCTGTATTTGGAGAGACGATAAAATTGGGGGGCCCCGTGTTTTCTCATATTATTTAGCGCAGAAAAGAAAAAACGGCAACAAGAAGATTTTCCCCGGCAAAATTCTTTGAAAAAAGTCACTCTGGTAAGAAAAAAAATACGTGCAGGTAGGAAAAAAAAGAAAAAAAATGGGTGGTGTGACAGTGGCGACGCGCTCTCCCCGGGGGAGGCAACCAAATTTCTGAAGCGAAAATCTGCTGTGACATTAAAACGGTAAAAAATAAAAAAAAGAAAAAAAAAATGTAGTTTTTAAAAAAAAAATTTTGAGGTTGTTGTACAATACATACCAACCCAAAAATTGTTGTTCCCCCAGAACTGCATCTCTGTGCCATTGCTGTTTATTTACAACTTTTTATCTCTTTTTTTATTCATTGAAGGTCCCACGCAACTTTTGTTTTACCTAAATTTTGAGGAAAATTTCATTTCGTTTTGCTGCCATTAAGCGCCCGACAAATAGGCCCAGCACATCTACATTTTTGGATGAGAGAGAATTGCAAGTGTATTAAAAACCAGCTCCCTCGGCAAAAGTGCTAAATTTTGGACGCCCCTTCCTTTTACCCAGTTGTGTGTGGTCGTTCCTGCTAAAATAGCACCCGCCCAAATGAGATGAATGAAATAGATAGGCTGAGAGCGGCTGAAAATGGGGGAAATTGAAATTTGGTGATTGTTATATTTTAAGTTTTTGATGAAAAAGAAGGGGGAATGGGGACCCAAAAAGGAGAAAATAGACAGAAGAAGGGCGTGACGTGGGGGAAAAAGGAAAAGGCAGAAACAAAAGAGAGGGTAGAAAAAAGGGAATTGCGAAAAAGGATTTTTAGAAGGTGGGATACTGTTTTATTTATAAAGCCCCCACATTTGATGGGGTAAAGAAAAAAACTTTTCTGAAATTTGTTCCGGTCTGTCTTCGAGGGTCTTACAAAAAAAGACGGAGAGGAGAGAGAGAGAGGAGGAGGTGAGAGGAGGGGAGAAGGAGAGAGAGAGAGGGGGAGGAGGAGAGAGAGAGAGAAGAGAGAAGAGAGGAGAGAGAGGGGGAGAGGAGGAGAGGAAGGTTTTTAAATAAGTAAACTGTACACCAGGTCGATACCACCCCACCACCCCCCCCCCAAAAAAAAAAAAACAAACCCCAAAATCGCCCACATAATTATCTAAATTTCATTTTTTTTTTCTTGTCGTCTCCCTCCTGTGTGTTTTGAGGGTTTCTTTCTTTGGTAGTCTTGGGGGCTTGGGCTCTGTCTCCCCCTTTTTTTTTCTGTCTCCCCCTTTTTTTTCTGTTTTTGCCTGTTGTCTTGTCCCCTTTTTTTTTCTGTATGCCTATTGTTTCTGTCTCCCTTTCTTTCTTGTATGCCGTCTGTTCTGTCTCCCCTTTTTTTTCTCTGTAGCCCGTTGTTCGTCTCCCTTTTTTCTCTTATGCCTGTCTGCTTGTCTCCCTTTCTCTGTTGCCTATCTGTCTCTGTCTCCCCTTTCTTTCTCGTATGCCTGTCTGTCTCTGTCTCCCTTTCTTTCTCTGTATGCTGTCGTCTCTGTCTCCCTTTCTTTCTCTGTATGCCTGTCTGTCTCTGTCTCCCTTTCTTGTATGCCCATCTGTCTCGTCTCCTTTCTTGTATGCCCATCTGTCTCTGTCTCCCTTTCTTTCTCTGTTGCCTACTGTCTTGTTCCTTTTTTCTCTGTATCCCCCTTTTGTCCTTTTCTCCCTTTTTTCTCTGTTGCCTATCTGTCTTGTTCCCTTCCCCTTTTATGCCTATCTGTCTCTGTCTCCCTTTCTTTCTCTGTATGCCTATTTGTCTCTGTCTCCCCTTTTTTTTTGTATGCCTGTCTCTGTCGCCTTTTTTTCTCTTTTGCCTACTGTCTCTTTTCTCCTTTCTTTTTCTGTATGCCTATCTGTTCTGTCTCCTTTCTTTTCTGTATGCCTGTCTGTCTTGTTTTTTTCTTTTCTGTATGCCCATTATTTTTTTTTCTGTCTCCCCCTTTTTTTCTCTGTTTTTTCCCCATCTGCTCTGTCCCCTTTTTTCCATGTTGCCCATCTGTTCTGTCTCCCCTTTTTTTCTCTGTCTCAAAAGGGGCGGGGGTCCTGTGGTAGAAAATTTCGCTCGCAATTTTTACGACCCGGGTTCGATTCCCCTTTTGGGGGTTTTTATCCTGGAGTTTTAAAATCAGTGCTGACTCCACTATCCCCAAAAGTCTTTCGGATGAGGGGCTATAAACCGAGGCCTGTGTGTGAAAGCACGCGAACTCTTTTGGCCCCGTTAACTTCTGTTTCACTTTTTAAGAGTAGGCCTTTTTTGCCGGCCGGAACAGATGACATTTACAAAAAATGCATATACACGGGGCTAGATGAAAAGAGCACAATAGTGTTTTTGCATTATCCTCGATATAAAAGAAAAATAAAAAAAAAGATAAATAAATATGCCTTCTGTCTCTGTCTTCCTTTCTCGTATGCCTTCTGTCTCTGTCTCCCTTTTTTTTCTTGTATGCTGTCTGTCTCTTTTCTCCCTTTTTTCTCTGTATGCCTATCTGTCCTGTTCCTTTCTTTCTCTGTAGCCGTTGTCTCTGTTCCCTTTCTTTTTGTATGCCTATCTGTCTCTGTCTCCCTTTCTTTTCTGTTGCCTATCTGTCTCTGTCTCCCCTTTTTTTCTCCGTATGCCTATCTGTCTCTGTTCCCTGTCTTTCTCGTTGCTCTATTGGGCTTTTGTCTCTTTTCTTTCTCCCTATGCCCTTCGTTCTGTTTCTTTCTTTCTCTGTATGCCTGCTGTCTCTGTCTCTCTTTCTTTCTTGTTTGCCTGTCTGTTTTTGTCTCTCTTTCTTTTCCGTTGCCTGTCTGTCTTGTCTCCCCTTTCTTTTCCGTATGCCTGTCTGTCTCTGTTCTCCCTTTCTTTCTCTGATGCCCATCTGTCTCTTTTTCCCCTTTCTTTCCTTTTTTCCCCCGTCTCTGTTTTCCCCTTTCTTTCTCGTAGCCTGTTTGTTTTTTCTTCCCCTTTCTTTTCCCCTATGCCTGTCTGTCTTTCTCCCCTTTTTTCTCCCTATGCCTGTTGTTTGTCTCCCCTTTTTTCTCCGTATGCTAACTGTCTCTGTCTGCCCATTTTGTTCCCCCTCCCCCCTCTCTCTCTTTGGTGTATGCTTGAGCAAATGTTGAATTTTTGCAGGGTCAGGAAAATACTTGTTTGCATGGCATTACAAGCAATCTATGTGTGTGGGGTGTGTTTTGGCGTGCGTGCGTGCGTGGGTGTGTGTGGGGTGTGTGTGTGTGTGTGTGTTGGGGGTGGTGTGTGTGTGTGTGTGAGGTAATGTGTGTGTGTGGTGCTGGGGGTGTGTGTGTGGGTGGGGGGTGTGTGTGTGTGGTGTGTTGGGGTGGGGGTGGGAGGGGGGGGAGGGGGGGGGGGGGGGTTTTTTAGATTTTTCCCCAAATCCGCAAACGGAAAAATTTTTTATTTAATTGGGGAAATTAAGAATTTGGGTTGAGCCAGTTTTTTTTTTTTTTTTATTTTTTTTTAAAGGGTTTTTGTTTACTTCTTATTTTTTTATTGAGGAGAATGGGATATTTTCCCAATTGCTTTATTTTTTTTGTAATGTAATGTTTTTTTTAGAACTTTATATTTCAGGAAATTCTTTTGGGGCCCAAAAACTTTTCCCCCATCCATTAAAAATGGTGTTGGTTTGGGGGCTAGTTTTCCCGGTGAGCGATAAAAACCGGGGTCCGTGTGTTCACATCACTATTTAGCACACGTAAAAGAACCCCGCAACAAGGGGTTTTCCCTGGCAAAAATTTTGTAGGAAAAAAAAGCCACTCTGGTAGGGAATCATATACAGTTGCAGAATGACAAAAAAAAAATAATGAGTGGGGGCTGCACTTTTTGGGGTGTGGGTCTCCCGGTGAGGGCAGCCCCAAAATTTCATGCAGGAAATCTGCTGTGATATAAAGTAGTATAATTTTTTTTTTTTAATCTTTTTTTTTTTTTCCCCGTGCAGAGTTTTCTTTGCAATGTTGGTTTTTTTTTTTATGAAATTAACTAACTTGGCCTTTTCCCTTTTAAATCCTGAGGACTTGCGAGGGCACACCAAACACCCACACAACCACAACAACACCACACCACACACCCACAACACACACACACAACAACACCATTGCATTGAAATTTGCAGACAGATGCTAGACAGGTTAACCTCAGCTGCGGGTTTTAGTCAGATCCTGGGGGAAAAAAAAAACTACAGACTGTGATTTGTGTCTTCCATTGGAATCGACCAAAACACTAATTTCAGGCACACAATATTTCTACAAGAGATGGCATACTCACAGGCAAGATGTGCATGTATACACCTAGGCAAGAACATGACAAACACATTCAAACTAAAAATTTAATCTTTGTGGGTAAGGAACGGCTTGTTTGCATGTATCAAAGCGATCTATGCCACTGGTTATAGTGAAGTGTATTTGCTAACACGTTGCCAGCATAACGTAGGTTTCTTCTTCCACCCCTGATGGGGCGGTGGTCTAGGAGGAAGGGTA
>JASPKP010008490.1:5000-11498 GCA_030674155.1 Stramonita haemastoma | reverse complement strand
CGTTCCTCCTCGTCAATGTCCAAGAGAGCGAAGAAGCTGGCCCTGGCGATGTAAGCCTTGACGGCCAAAACTGGTTCAACTCGAACAAGATCAACTCGTACTCCTTCTCTACGTTGCACATGTAGCAGAAAGCGTTCCTGTACTTCCTCAGCACTGGGGAGGCGAAGCTGGCACAGGCACGTGCAACCCGGGCATCATAGGTCCTCCACAGACCTGTTCTGGTTGCAGGAGGTGATGACAGGGCGGTTGAGGGAGGTGCACCTTCGGAGGGTGTCCTTACGGCCAGAGGTGAAGCGGATGTCGCAGCCTGGGGTACTGGCTGATAACAGGTAGGCTTCTGTGGAAAGTAAAGAACAAGGTAAAAAGGTAAAGGGCGTCCCAGAACCTGTGTGGTTGTAGGGGAGCGCGCGAGGCATCAGAGACCTCAGCTTTTCTAGGGGGGTCAGCATATTGAGGGCTGTGCCCATATCCTCTCCCTTGCTGCTTTAACCTTCCCAGACCCTCAAGAGGGCATGTACCCATTTACAGCTGGGTGAACTGGGGGGGGACAGTACTGAAAACCGAGGCGCGCAAACGGTCACCCATCCAACTGGTAACCACACTCGACGCTGCTTAACTTGACTTGAGGAAAGCGAGAACTCTGACCACTTAGCTATCTTCCCCCCAAAGTAAATGCCAGACTAAAATAGACATCAGAATCATTCACAATTTACATCGAAAGGAAAATAAATCAACATTTTTAAACTCGTTGTTTGTCACAACTATCACCATTATTACTACCATATATTGCTATAATCATCGTCACGCTTTTAATGATTACTGTCATCAGTATCACCAGTATTAATGCCATATCCTGCTACAATCTTAGTCACATCTTTCATGGTTACCGGTTGTCACCATCACCATTATTACTACCATATCTTGCTATAATCATAATCACATCTTCAATGATTACTGCCATCAGTATCACCATTACTACTACATTATCTTGCGACAATCATCTTCATCATTGTCTTTTCCACCAATACATTTCCTTGATCTAAAACACCATTATCTTATAGCTGCTTCTGCATTTAAGACAGGTCTACACGTTCAAAACGTTAACTTTACACAAAAGAGTCACGTATTTTCCCTTTCTAGTTGACTTAAATACCATAAATCTATGTTACTGATCGTAACTGCTTGTTGTAGTTGCTGTGTCATGTTTGCGGTTTTCTGCTGCTGCTGCTGCTTCTACTGCTTCTGCTGCTGCTGTTTTTGTTGCAACTTGAGATAAATGTTCATCGGTTGCCTTTGCTCTTTTGCTGTATCCTGATACAAGTGCCTATTTCGTCAGTTATTTGCATTGCTGTTGTTGGTTATGATGGTGGTGGTGGTGGTGGTAATGGTGGTGATGGTGGTGGTAGTGGTGATGCTGATGGAAGTGGTGATGGTGGTGGTGATGGTAGTGGTGATGGTGGTAGTACAATCATGATAATGGTGGTGATGGTGGTGGAGGTTTGTGCGGTTGTGTGATGTGGGGTTGGTGGTGGTGGTGACAAAATTAATACTGTTATCAAAACACTAAAAAAAAAATTAAAAAAAACCCAACCCAACTAATCCTGCTTTCTCAACTAAAAGGGCTGAAACAGACAATCCATCACCTTACCTTTAGCGGAGCTGGCCGAACGTAAGACATCCCCATTCTCACACGTGACATTAATCGCCCAAGGGGTCATCTGACTGAGGCGGCGCCCGTGGCACTGAGCACAGAACTGGTTCCTGTACACCACCCCCCCCTGGAGGTCCAGGGTCTGAGGTAGTGCCAGTGACTGGAGCCCCCTCGGTTCTCACACCGCTCCTCCAGCCTCTGAAACTCAGACTCTGAAGAACTCAGCCCACCCACAGCCACAGAAGAGGTCCTCTCGCCTTGCGGGCAGTAGTTCACCATGGTGAAATAATTATCCCAATCCACCTCGTCCGGTCTAGCTCTCAAGTGAGTAATCTCACACGTGTAAACATCCTCCCGTCCTCGCGTGAGCTCTCTCACTGGCGTCTCCTCCCACGGTGATCGGGAGGAGGAGGAGGAGGAGGGAGAAGGGGAAGGCTGGAGGGGGGAGGTGGTGATGTTGTTGTTGTTGTTGTTGTGGAGAAGCAGGAGGAGGTCGGGGCAGCAATCCCGTAGATGTGGCAGAAAGGTTCATCACAGCTGCAGTTGGAACAGGCTTTGCCCAGGCTCCCTCGAGATCCCTCGTAGGAGAAGAAGCCACAGGAAGATCCTACCATCTCCATATGAAGAGCCATGACCTGGGATTGGAAGTTGGGGAAGATCCCTGCCACCCTGTCGAAGGGATGGGGCCGAGCGGTGACTGCGAGCAGCATGATGTTGTTATCCTCGTTGTTGTTGTTATTATTGTTATTATCACCAGCAGCAGTAGTAGGAGAAGCACGAATGGGAACGGGCGCTGTGACGTGTAGGTCATTTACGAGCGGTGGTGGTGGTGGTGGTGGTGGTGTTGTTGTTGTTGGTGGTGGTGGTGGTGGGGGTGTTTCCAGTTGAGGGAGTGGTGGAGGTGGTAGTGGTGGTGTTTCCACTTGAAGAAGGGGTGGTGGTGTTTCCACCTGAGGGGTGGTGGAGGTGGTGGTGGTGGCAGTTCCACCACACCCGGTAGTAGCGTCGTGTTCCATTCCTGAAAGAAAGTGGGAAAGACGGTGCCAGTGGTCGGACCTGCAGAGCTGTTGGCTGTATTCCTCCGTGTGTTCGTCACCACGGCATCACTGCTGTGTTCTTTGGAAAACCATACAGGGACAGCCAAGAACAGGAACACAGCACATGGCGTGTGGAACACCACAGCCATCTTTTCCTCCTTACTCTCTTTTTGAAAAAAAAAAGTTTTCGGTAATTTCTTTTAGTTTCTTCTTCCTTTTTTTTTTCGTCCTCTCACTCTCCTTTAAAAAAAAAAATCTTTTCAGATTTCCTGCGAATCTTTTTTTTTTTTTTAATTTTAAATCAGGCAGTGTCTCCACAATATATATATATATTAATATATATATATTAATATATATATATAATATATATATATATATATATATATATATATATGAAATTAACTAACAGAACTCTGTACAAAATAATATAAAAAAATCGCGTAAAAGCTGCAGTTTCACTCACTCCAGAATTTAGTATCACAGACACAAAACCCAAAGAGAAGCAGAGTTAACAGTTCGGAAGAATGTAACCACACTCTACTACTGATAAAGAAACTTTCACTTAAACCATGTCGAAGTAGAAGTAGAATGGATACGCTTTGGCCTGACTTGTCAGACCCTTAACGTTCGCGCAAAGCATAATCTTATCATGGCAGACAGTAGCTTGGTGTCTGAGTGTTCGAAGACTACAATGACGACGACGACGACGACGAAGAAGAAGAAGAAGAAGCTGAAGAGAGAGAATTCACTAAACTTGTTTTGTTTGTTTTCTTTAAACGCAGAACCATACTGTTCAAAGTTACAAGCCTTTCTGTACAATGCGTCGCCCACACAACCCCTACAGTAAAAATGGGCCCGTTAGCCTAGCAGCGCTGGCTGACATAGGCTTTTGGCACAGAGAGAGAGAGAGAGAGGAGAGAGAGAGAGAGAGAGAGGAGAGAGAGAGAGAGAGAGAGAGAGAGAGAGAGAGAGAGAGAGAGAGAGAGAGAGAGAGAGAGAGAGAGAGAGAGAGAGAGAGAGAGAAATAATGAATGAATAATCTTTATTTTTTCAAGGGTTACAGAGTAAGCCTTACATACTTTTTTTTCATCCGGCCCTTGCCGGAGAGAGAGAGAGAGAGAGAGAGAGAGGAGAGAGAGAGAGAAGAGAGAGAGAGAGAGAGAGAGAGAGAGAGAGAGAGAGAGAGAGAGAGAGCACACACAAGCGGAAAAGCAGTAGGGCACTAGGCCTAGAAGAAGAACTAGGCTAGAGCTAGATCACAAGATTTGGCTCTGTGCATACAAGTAAGTAAACCCAACACATTCCTCTAAACGAGCTTGCTGTACTATAAGCCTAACAGCTATTTCCTCCCCTGCGGAAATGCATTCAGGATCTCAGTTTTATCGTCTGCCTGCTCGCGTCAACATTTCGGGGCGTGTGAGTGTGTATGCGGTGGGGGGGGGGGGGGGGAGGGGGGGAGAGTGTGATGATCCAGCCATATAGATTATTTCTTTCTTTTTAACTGCTGCGTTCTGTGTACACCCATAGACATAATTGTAAGTGGTTTGAATATCAGCAGTAAAATACCCCCCCCCCCCCCCCCGGAAAATGCGTTCCAAACAGGGATGTTCCGATGACAGGGGAGGGGGTGGAGGGAGGAGGGGGAGAAGGGAATCCCAACCAGGAATTTCGGCAGTGTCTTGGTAAATTAAGGGATGGGAATTTTTTGTTTTAATATGAATCTGCCAGGTCAACTTTCAGTGCAGACATGCATGCGCTTTCATTCTCTTTGTGTATATACACTGTACTGTTTTGTATTGAATTGTATTGAGATCAACGACATTCACCAATAAATATCGAGTTTTTATGTGTGATGGATCTGAACACTCCACCGAATAAATCAGCTAGCTCAAATTAAGCCATAGAAAGATGAAATCACACCTATGACACACACACACACACACACACACACACACACACACACACACACACACACACACCCCTCCCCCCTCCCCCCTTCCACACACAAACACATCCTGGTACAGCATCAATAAGTTAACCCTTCAAGCAGTCACACATCACTGATTCAAAGGGACTGAATTCGACCGTGTCTTGTGCGGAGTTGTCTGCGCTCAAATTGACAAATCGTCTGTCTGATTCAATCAGTTGGATATTGTTTTTCCTGGAACAGATTTCTCGGTCTCTTTGTCCTTCTTTATTTCTCTACTTTATCTTGTCTTTGTCCCTTTGTTTATATCTCTCTCTGTCTCTCTTCTTTCTGTCTCGTCTTTCTGTCTCGTGTTTTCTCTCTCTCTCTCTCTCTCTCTCTCTCTCTCTCTCTCTCTCTCTCTCTCTCTCTCTCTCTCTCTCTCTCTCTCTCTCTCTCTCTCTCTCTCTCTCCTCTCTCTCTCTCTCTCTCTCTCTCTGTATATATATATATATATATATATATATATATATATATATATATATATTATATATACATATTATCATTCCTCTCTGTTTTGTTCTCTCTCTCTGTATATATATATATATATAATATATATTTTATATATATATATATATATATATATATATATATATATACATACATACATATATATACATATTATCATTCCTCTCTGTTTTGTTCTCTCTCTCTCTCTCTCTTCCTCTCTCTCTCTCTCTCTCTCTCTCTCTCTCTCCTCTCTCTCTCTCTCTCTCTCTCTCTCTCTCTCTCTCCTCTCCTCTCCTCTCCTCTCCTCTCTGCTCTCCCCACCCACCTATTCCCCCCTCCTGCCTGCGTTTTCACAATACTGTGCCCCAATGATTCTTTTATGATCGAGGCAAGACCCATGACCTACTTTTGCGACCCCATACCCCCCTCCCCACCCCTATCCCTGCCACCCCCACACACTCCACACCTTTAATAAAATGGATGAGTTTCATGTCATCAGAGCAGATCCTTTTGGAGGACAATTTGTTGTGGGTGTGAATCAATCACCTAAGGCCATGAGGTTTGACGTTGATGGTATTGTACTGTCCCAATGGAAGTATCCGCGACCCAGGGATGGTGGATGGTTGCAGTTCAGGGGACAAGGAGGTCTATCTCTCTCTCTCTCTCTCTTGACTCAGTCAGGTGGACCAAGCCCCATGTTGCACCTAGTGCCCCTTTATACGAGAGAGAGAGAGAGAGAGAGAGAGAGAGAGAGAGAGAGAGAGAGAGAGAGAGAGAGAGAGAGAGGGAGAGAGAGAGAGAGAGAGAGAGAGAGAGAAAGAGACAGACAGACAGACAGACAGACAGACAGAGAGAGAGACAGAGACAGAGACAGAGAGAACAATGAACATTGAACAAAATTTATTCTTCAGACCAGCCGCCATGGCGCAGTGGTTAGCGCCGTGGATTCCGGACTGGAAGGTCGCGGGTTCGAATCCCATAAGTCATAGGGATTTTTTCGGGCTCCGGCCGGCTCCTACCCAGAGTGAGTGTGCTGTGGGCTCAGTGGGGAGACTGGGACCACACAGTCGAGCTTCATCCACTTTACGGATGCGAATTTGAGAGTGTTGCTCAAATTACCTGACCAACACTGCAGGTGTCTGTATCTCTCGGGCCTGGTTGACGCCGGGATATATTATGACAGTAAGCGTAGAGAACAACCCTGTCAAGTAGTCTCAAAGCGGATGCACCTCCACAGCAGCATCATGACATCATCCTCATCATCATTGATCATCATGCAATAATAAAAATTGCCTCTGATTCGGTGGCCTCCGTTGCTCTGGTCTCATGGTGACCTCAGATTCGGTTTCCCCATACGCTTCTGTGCCTGTGGTGAATTTGTGTCAAAGCCTTTG
>JASPKP010008489.1:0-11499 GCA_030674155.1 Stramonita haemastoma | reverse complement strand
AAAGGTGAATGAAAGTGTGATTGATGAATGGTGGTTTTAATGAGGGGATGGAGGGGTGGGGTGATGATGAGGGATGGATGGGGGGGGGTGATGATAATGGATGGATGGGGTAAATGATGAATAAATTGGGTGAATGAGTATGGATGAATGGATGATGGATGATGGATGGATGAACGAATGAATGAATGAATGAATGAATGAATGAATGAGTGAATGGATAATCTTTATTTTCCAAGGGTAACAGATTTAGCATTCACATACTTTTTTTTCATCCGGCCCTTGCCCTGGTAAGGGAATAGCAGCCCCCCCCCCCCCCCCCCCCCCCCCCCCCCCCCCCCCCCCCCCCCCCCCCCCCCCCCCCCCCCTTAAAAAAAAAATCCAAACCAACAGCAAAATATAGCAAAAGAAAATAAAAAACAACCACCACCAATAATAAAATTTGACCTATGATTTAAAAAAGGGACAGATATACATTGAAAGGAGAGGGAAATTAGTTAATGCTTGTTCCCTCTGCAGCCCAGGAGAGTGAGTTAGTTAATGAGAGCAAAATCAGTTAATGCCTGTTCCCTCTGCAGCCCAGGAGAGTGAGTTAGTTAATGAGAGCAAAATCAGTTAATGCCTGTTCCCTCTGCAGCCCAGGAGAGTAGTTAGTTAATGAGAGCAAAATCATGTTAATGCCTGTTCCCTCTGCAGCCCAGGAGAGTGAGTTAGTTAATGAGAGCAAAATCAGTTAATGCCTGTTCCCTCTGCAGCCCAGGAGAGTGAGTTAGTTAATGAGAGCAAAATCAGTTAATGCCTGTTCCCTCTGCAGCCCAGGAGAGTGAGTTAGTTAATGAGAGCAAAATCAGTTAATGCCTGTTCCCTCTGCAGCCCAGGAGAGTGAGTTAGTTAATGAGAGCAAAATCAGTTAATGCCTGTTCCCTCTGCAGCATAGGAGAGTGAGTTAGTTAATGAGAGCAAAATCAATTAATGCCTGTTCCCTCTGCAGCATAGGAGAGTGAGTTAGTTAATGAGAGCAAAATCAGTTAATGCCTGTTCCCTCTGCAGCATAGGAGAGTGAGTTAGTTAATGAGAGCAAAATCAGTTAATGCCTGTTCCCTCTGCAGCATAGGAGAGTGAGTTAGTTAATGAGAGCAAAATCAGTTAATGCCTGTTCCCTCTGCAGCATAGGAGAGTGAGTTAATTAATGAGAGCAAAATCAGTTAATGCCTGTTCCCTCTGCAGCCCAGGAGAGTGAGTTTGTTAATGAGAGCAAAATCAGTTAATGCTTGTTCTCTCTGCAGCACAGGAGAGTGAGTTTGTTAATGAGAGCAAAATCAGTTAATGCTTGTTCCCTCTGCAGTCCAGGAGAGTGAGTTAGTTAATGAGATCAAAATCAGTTAATGCCTGTTCCCTCTGCAGTCCAGGAGAGTGAGTTAGTTAATGAGAGCAAAAGCAGTTAATGCTTGTTCTCTCTGCAGCACAGGAGAGTGAATTGTAAGGATAAGGAGTCGCGTTGCACCAGAGGTCAATTTTTAGTTATTGGCATGCTATAATTTGCAATGAAATGGCTATACAATGCAAAAAACAGGTTGAAAATCGAACAATTCTATCAAAAGTTAGTAGAAATTGAAATGATAGACTGCAGGAAATAACAAAACGAGAATGGACAAGGTTAGCATCCTAATAGGTGGTCAGAATGAGGGCTTGGCTATTTTCAAAACATGTTTAAAGACAAAAGGAAACAGAATCATGCCTTGATATTTCACTAGGAGGTAGAATAAGTGCTAAAGATTTATAATCCATCAAAATCTTAAAATCGACAACCTCACCCCCATCTACCTAAAATGGCTCCTAGTGGAAAAGTGGGTTATGTGCTAAGCGACTCATTTTGTGGTGGAGCGTCATAATTAGTTAATGCTTGTTCCCTCTGCAGCATAGGAGAGTGAGTTAGTTAATGAGATCAAAATCAGTTAATGCTTGTTCCCTCTGTAGCCCAGGAGAGTGAGTTAGTTAATGAGAGCAAAATCAGTTAATGCCTGTTCCCTCTGCAGCATAGGAGAGTGAGTTAGTTAATGAGAGCAAAATCAGTTAATGCCTGTTCCCTCTGCAGCCCAGGAGAGTGAGTTAGTTAATGAGAGCAAAATCAGTTAATGCCTGTTCCCTCTGCAGCATAGGAGAGTGAGTTAGTTAATGAGAGCAAAATCAGTTAATGCTTGTTCCCTCTGCAGCCCAGGAGAGTGAGTTAGTTAATGAGAGCAAAATCAGTTAATGCCTGTTCCCTCTGCAGCATAGGAGAGTGAGTTAATTAATGAGAGCAAAATCAATTAATGCTTGTTCCCTCTGCAGCCCAGGAGAGTGAGTTAGTTAATGAGAGCAAAATCAGTTAATGCCTGTTCCCTCTGCAGCATAGGAGAGTGAGTTAATTAATGAGAGCAAAATCAATTAATGCCTGTTCCCTCTGCAGCATAGGAGAGTGAGTTAGTTAATGAGATCAAAATCAGTTAATGCCTGTTCCCTCTGCAGCCCAGGAGAGTGAGTTAGTTAATGAGATCAAAATCAGTTAATGCCTGTTCCCTCTGCAGCATAGGAGAGTGAGTTAGTTAATGAGAGCAAAATCAGTTAATTCTTGCTCCCTCTGCAGCATAGGAGAGTGAGTTAGTTAATGAGAGCAAAATCAGTTAATGCTTGTTCCCTCTGCAGCCCAGGAGAGTGAGTTAGTTAATGAGATCAAAATCAGTTAATGCCTGTTCCCTCTGCAGCCCAGGAGAGTGAGTTAGTTAATGAGAGCAAAATCAGTTAATGCCTGTTCCCTCTGCAGCACAGGAGAGTGAGTTAGTTAATGAGAGCAAAATCAGTTAATGCCTGTTCCCTCTGCAGCCTAGGAGAGTGAGTTAGTTAATGAGAGCAAAATCAGTTAATGCCTGTTCCCTCTGCAGCCTAGGAGAGTGAGTTAGTTAACTCACTTGGGACGGCCAGTTTCTCTCCCCTGTTCCCCCCCCCCCCCCCCCCCCCCCCCCACAGACAGCCTATTTGTAATGGTTAGTAAAAAAAAAAAAAATCATAAAAATTACAAAACACATAGTGAGAAAATGAAATTTTCTGAACTCATGAATAACATGCTGGGTCAGTACATATCGAAAGATTGAACCTCTCACTTTAATTTTCGAGCTTTGACTAGCATGAAGAAAATACTATGAATTTTGTACTCCACCAACTCACCATGAACTAAAAAACAAAGGGAAAAAAAAAAAAAGCAACCGACTCACTAAAAAAGAATAAAAGAAGAAAAGTCAGCTGACTCACCATGAACCAAAAAAAAACAAAAAACTCCAGGGACTCACTCACCATGAAGAAAATACTCTGAATTTTTGTACTCCACCATGAACTAAAAACAAAGGAGAAAAAAAAAGCAACCGACTCACTAAAAAGAAAAAAGAAGAAAAATCAGCTGACTCACCATGAGCTGCAGTTCGTCAGCCTTCAGCCTCTTCTCCTCCTCCTTCTGTGTCTCCAGGGCGGCCATTTGTTTCCGCAGCACGTCCAGGGTTTCTCGGTTTCGCTCGTGGGCGGCCTGAGCTTCACGCTCCTCACGGGCCATCTGTACAATTAAAAAGTTCAAGTTCAAGTCTGTCCCGAGCCTTAAGGATCATCAGGCCGGTGCTTATCCCAGTTTCTGTGGCGTTAAGCCACTGAGAGTCATAGACTCCCCCCTGGATAGGACGCCAGTCTATCGCAGGGTTAACCCCCAACACAAGGTTGGTACCCCTTTTACACCTGGGTGGGGTGAAAAAATAGCCGTAAAGTGCCTTTTCCAAGGGCACAACACCATAGCCGAAAGCTGGGATCGAACCCGCAACCTTTAGATTACGAGTCCAATGCCCTAACCACTAGGCTACAGCGGCAGCTATCTGTACAATAATACATGGAATTTGTATAGCGCTATATCTTGTAAAAACAAACCAAAGCGCTTTGCATTCAACCTATACAACACACAAGCAATCAACAACAATTCACAGTTTCAGCAAATTCGAATGTACACACACACACATGCACGCACACACACACACACGCACACACTACACGCACACACTACACACACACACACACACACACAAACAAACACACACACACACACACACACACACACACACACACACACACACACACACACACACACACACACACACACACACACACACCACACACACACGCATGCATGCACGCATGCATGCATGCATGCACACACGTACACCTATGCGCATACACACACCTGTAAAGGTTATACACTTGGGTAGGTAGATGTTGAAGGCAGGGACAGGTAAGAAATGGAAACAGAAGGAGAAAATCTTGAGTTTGAAATAAGTGTGTCTTAAGGTTGGATTAAAAAGTGTCATAAGTAGGCATACAAGGCATCGGTCGGGTGGAGGGTTGTGTGAATGTGAACAGTGGAGACTGTCAGGTGTTAATGTTTGTTTGGCTGTATTCAGTCTGTACAAGGCATCAGTCAGGTGGAAGGTTTTGTGTGAATGTGATCAGTGGGGACTGTCAGGTGTTTGAGTGATGAGTGTTGGTTTGTTTGGCTGTGCGCTAAGAATGTATTGAAATATTCTGAAAAAGCATGTAATCAAAATCTTTATGTGTGGTTTTTCA
Source organism: Stramonita haemastoma (assembly GCA_030674155.1). NCBI lineage: Eukaryota > Metazoa > Mollusca > Gastropoda > Neogastropoda > Muricidae > Stramonita > Stramonita haemastoma. The sequence goes on along the minus strand of JASPKP010008489.1, from coordinate 6,867 downwards.
CAATTGTACATGTGGGCACCCACACTCGCATGTGCACACAGACATACAGACCACACACCACACACACACACACTCCCACCCACACACACCCCACCACCCCACACACACACACCCCACACCACACCACCCCATCCCCCCACCCCACACCACCACCACCCCACACCCACCCCAACTCCCCCCCACACCCACCCCACCACACCCACACCACCCCCTCACCCCCAACCCCACCCACACCCCACCCACCCCCACCCCCAACCCCCCTACAACCCCCACAAAACCCCCACCTTCTCCAAGCGGTCTTTCTCCCACAGCTGGGCGTACAGTTGGTCGTGGGCTTTCTTCTCCCTGGCCTCGATTTCCTTCAGCCTGAGTTGTTCCAGTCTCTCGGCACAGACCACGTCCTGTTCCCGCTTAGAGAGCGTGGATCGCAGCTCTTCGCACTGTGCCCTGTAACACGGAGGGTGTTCTCTCTGGGTGACTTCTTTCTGTGTTCAGTTTGGGGGGTTGGTTTGGTTGTGTGGTTTGGGTTTTTTTTTTGTTTGGTTGTGGTTGGGTTTTTTGTTTATTCTAATCTGGTTTTGTTTTCTGTTTGTATGCTTATTTATGTGTTTTGCTTTGTTTGTATGCTTATTTATATCTGTTTTGGTTTTTTGTGCTTATCTATCAGATATCATGTCAAAACAGATACGAATAAACATACAAAAACAAAACAAAACAAAACACACACACACACACACACACACACACAAACACCACACACACACACACACACACACACACACACACACACACACACACACACATACACTCACACACACACACACTACTCTCTCTCTCTCTCTCTCTCTCTCTCTCTCTCTCTCTCTCTCTCTCTCTCTCTCTCTCTCTCTCGTCAGAACATTGCGCTGGCAATTTGACAACCCAGGTTTGAGTCTGGGTCGAGGAGATTTTTCTCCTGGAGGTAACATCAGTGCTGACTCCACTCTCCCCAAAAGTCCTTCGGATGAGACTTTAAACCGAGGCCCCGTGTGCAAACGCACGCAGAACATCTTGCGCACACTTTAAATCCTATTCTGCTTTTCGTAAGAGTAGGCCATCGTGTGCCGGTAAGAACAGATGACAAGATTTACAAAAACTGCATACACATGGGGATCGGATGAAAAAAAAGCACATGATTGCTTATTCTGTTATCCTCGATATAAAAGAATAAATAAAAAATATAAAATATAAAAAAGAAATAATCTCTCTCTCTCTCTCCCTCCCTCCCCTCCCTCTCTCACACACACACACACACACACACACACACACACACACACACACACACACACAACACACACACACACACACGCACACTTCACAGTCCCTGCTGTCCCTTTTACTTAAACTGTTGGTCGTATTTGTCCTGCACAAACTGCAGTCTCTCCTGCTCTCTCTCCCTCCCCTCCCTCCCTCCTCTCTCTCTCTCTCTCCCTCCCACTCTCTCTCTCTCACTCACACTCTCACTCACTCACTCACTCACTCACTCACTCACTCACTCCCTCCTCCCTCCCTCCCTCTGTGACACACACACACACACACACACACACACACACACACACACTTCACAGTCCCTGCTGTCCCTTTTACTTGAACTGTTGGTCGTACTTGTCCTGCACGAACTGCAGCCTCTCCTGCTCTCCCTCCCTCCATCCCTCCCTCTCTCTCTCTGTGTAACACACCAGTCCTCGCTCCCCTTTACCTGAACTGTTGGTCGTACTTGTCCTGCACGAACTGCAGCCTCTCCTGCTCTCTCTTCTCCTTCAGGGACTTGGCTCGCTCCCTCATCTTGGCCTGACGTTCCAGGGTCGTCTCCTCCATGGCTTTCCATCGCCTCCATGTATCCCTGCTCCTCTTGCCGCAACATCTCACGCAACCTGAACAAAGAAAAAAAAGCAAGCCTTTGTTTAACTTTGTTTTATTTTGTTTTGTTGTTGTTTTCTTGGAAGTTCGGGGGGGGAGGGGAGGGGGGGGCTGGAGGGGGAAACAGGCAAAGTATTCTTTGTTTTTCTTTGTTTTGTTTTGTTTTTTGTTGTTTGTTTTCTTGGAAGTCAGGGGTGAGGGGGGCTGGAGGGGGGAAACAGACAAAATATTTTTTTGCTTTCTTTGTTTTGTTTTGTTTTGTTTTTTGTTGTTTGTTTTCTGGAAGTTGGGATTACACCTACCTCAATGATTGCAGATAGAGAAAGAAGTAGCTTCTGGGATAATTGTGCTATAAGAATCATGCACGCATGCAAGCGTGCACAAATGCACGCATGCATGCAACACGCACGTGCGCACACACACACACACACAACAACACACACACACACACACACAAAACTTCCACAAAAAGCACAAAATCTTTATATCTCTAAAAAAACACACACAAAAAACCTGTAACACAGATAACATTTTAATAACTCGTATATATAAAACACAGATTGAAAAGAAAAGACCCTATAACTGTAGAATAAGTGTGTTCAACCTATGACGTCACAAGAAAGTGTGATCACGTGACTTCTGCATGCGCTTGGAGATGAAGCTGCCAAATTAAACTACTACTCATATTCCATCTGGAGTCCCAGACTTTGATCTTGAATGGAAGCACATTCTACAATAACTGAACAACAAACACCCACCTTTCCCGCCTTTCCTCGATGCTGAATCTCATGGTCTTTCATGCGACGCCCCACTTCTCGCCTGACGTTGTTCAGGACGATTTTCTTGTCGGTCCACGCTCCCACTCGTTCTTCAGGTCACACAGGGTTGTTGTACATCTGCTGCTCCTGCATGTCCTTCAGGTAATCGTCCTTCTTTCCGGCTCTCCAGAATCAGGTATTCCGGGGGACGCTTGTTGGGGGCTCGGGCTCTCTGGGACACGAGAAATGTTTGTTACACATTGAATCCGGGTTAAAATCCTTCGCTCTGAGAAAGGAGAAATGTTTGTTACATGCTCAATCTGGGCTTTGTGTGACACAAGAAATGTTTGTGACACATTGAATCCGGGTTCAAATCCTTCTCTCTGAGAAATGAGAAATGTTTTGTTACATGCTCGATCCTGGATTTCTGGGACACGAAAATGTTCGTGACACACTGAATCCAGGTTTAAAATCCTTCTCTCTGAGAAATGAAAATAAGAATAATACATGGAATTTATACAGCGCTATATCTTGTAAAAACAAATCAAACCGCTTCAAATCAAATACAAAGAAATATTCGTTACCACGCTCAATCCGGGCTGTCTCGAACATGAGAAATGTTTGTGACACACTGAAATCCGGGTTAAAATCCTTCAAATCCTTCTCTCTGAGAAACGAGAAATGTTCGTTACATGCTCAATCCGGGCTCTCTGTGACACGAGAAATGTATTTTTACACACTGAATCTGAGCTAGAATCCTGAAAAGGATTCGAGATTTGAGGAACGTTTATTCATTTATTTTCTTGACTTCGGTGGTTTTAAGGCTTAAAGGAATATTAGTTCTCCAAACCTAAAAAAAAATGAATATAAAAAAAATGATAAATAATTTTTTTTTAAGTTCTCCAAGTCCTAGCACTCCGAAGTCAAGTCCTGTTTTCAATGTTAGAAGAACACCATTCACTTCAGTCAAAATACATTCTTGATAGAAAGGCATCATGATGACTGTCCCTCTCTCACTTTGATTTTACTTTAAACATTCATAAAATTTGTTGACTGTGCATTTTAAATCTGATCTCATGAATTTGAAATGACAAGTTCAAACATTGCATTCCTCTGGAAAATGATTTGTATGAATATTTTCATCATATTCCAATCCCCAACGCGCCCAACCCTCCCCCCCCTCCCACCTCCCCCTCCCCACACACATCCACATGTGCGCGCACACATACATACACACAACACACACTTACACACACCCCACACACACACCACACACAACCGCACGGCACACACGCATGCAACGCACCGCACGCATGCACCACACACCACACACCACACACACACACTCACACACACACATACATGCATGCACGCAAACACACCACACACACACACACACACACACACACACACACACACACACAACAATTTCCCTGCTTCTTTCTTCCCTGATAATCCCCTTTCATGAGCAACATCCGCAAGCAGAACATTAATAATGCATGTTAACAATGCTAGGATTTAATTCAAAATTCAGTAATTAAATAAACTTTACCGTAAACCACAACTCATACCAACCAACAACAACAAACAGCCTTAAATGACAGAATAATGAAATTGATACACCAATAACAACACATAATCTGGTAGGCTGTTTATCTTAACATATTTTTTTATTTATCAAATTTTATTGATTTATTTATTTATTTATTTATTATTTATTTTCTTTTTATATCGGGGATAATGGAATAAGCACTCTCGTGCTTTTCTACATCCATTCCCCCTGTGTAAGCAGTTTTGTATATGGATTATCGAGAAAAGAAAAAGCAAGGTGGACTCACGATAGCCACAGACTGTGGCGCAGCCCCGGTGTATTCCCGGGTCCTGCGGGTCCTCTGTCCCGACCATCATCTTGATGGGTTACACTGTACACTGCTTCTTCCTCGCAAACAAAGGTCCTCCTCCCTGTTTGATCACGATCCATGTTCAGACTGCACAAAAACACAAACACAGCCTGAATAAAAAGCAAACTGACGCTGAAATCATGAAAGAAAACACAGAAACGAGATAAAAACACGTAAATTAAAATGTTTAAAATGAAAATGCTGCACTACTATACCCTGAAAGAGCAGTGTTTAACACAGAGTTGACGACATACCGTAACCAAGGAAGTCAAAGTGCGCGCACTAAGGAATTTTGTTCCCCCTTGCCAAAAAAAAAAAATAGAAACGTCATTTCCTTGTTTGCAAAATGGCGGTCTTAGTAACAGCGTCTTGAGTTCGGCGAACACGAAAAGAACTGTTTAAAAGTGGACCCAACCTCAATCAGCGCCTCATTGATTCACCTGGTCATATATTTCAGTTTTGATCCTCGAGGAAATAGCTGTGCCGGCAATCTCCTGCACCAGCATGCCGGTGAAATATCCGAAAAAATCTCTCTTTCACTCCGACTTCTCTAGAGAGAATGTCGGATGAAGAGGATGACGATTATTTATTGGATCCTGATCAGATGCGGGATGACTTGCCTCACCTTACCGCATGATCAAAAGGTTTTTGCAGAAACTGCTAGAGGACGTGTGGGGATATCATTCAACTCAAAGAGAACAAACGGCTCACTGAAGAAAGGAGATTCGACCACCCAAATATTACCAGCCGCCCTGAAGTGCCGTAAGTGGGGGGTTTTTGTTGTTTGTTGTTGTTGTTGTTGTTTTTGTTGTTGTTTTGTTTAATTTTGTAATGTAAGTAAGTAAGGGGTTTTTTTTTTACATCCAAGACTTAGTGCACAGAGAGAATGAATGAATAATCTTTAATTTTTCAAGGTAACAGAGTAAGTATTACATACTTTTTTTCATCCCCCTTGCCCTGATTAGAGAGAGAAGAGAGAGAGAGAGAGAGAGAGAAGAGAGAGAGTGTGTGTGTGTGTTGTGTGTGTGTGTGCGTGTGTGTGTGTGGTGTGTGTGTGTGGTTTTGTGTGGTATGTGTGTGTGTGTGTGTGTGTGTGTGTATGTGTGTGTGTTTACGCTGTGTGTGTGTGCGTGCGTGCGTGCGTGTGTGTGTGTGTGTGTGTGTGAGTGTTGTGTGTGGTGTGTGTGTGTGTGTGTGTGAAAGCGAATGAAATCAAATCAAATCAATTTTTCATTTCCAGATGGTACTTTGAATAAGCAAATTCATTTGCTTTTTTTTTTCATCAAGCCATCTATCTCAGTATCTGAAGAAAAAAACAAAACAAAAAAACAAAAGCCAAAAAAAAAAAGACCCTAACAAACAAGCCCCCCCCCCCCCCCCCCCCAAAAAAAAATACAACTAAACTAACAAACTTCACCAACATTAATTAACTAACATGATTTCAACAGCCTTAAAAATAAAATATGCCTATAGGTAATACAAGCAACAACAACAATAATGTCAACAAAAGCACTCTCTAAAAGCCCTTCAGATGAGACTATAAACAAAGGCCCCATGTGCGAACACACCAGAACATCTTGCACACATGTTAAATCCTGTTTCTGCTTTTTGAAAGAGTAGGCGACTGTTGATGGTGGGACGGATGAAAAAATCATTTTTTAATAAACCACATGCACGCAGGGTGTCGTGTTAAGACACCATCCCTGAGGAAAAATCAGGAGTTGGAGTCCCCAGGGCGGCTCAGGGCTGTATTTAAAAAAAAAAAAGAATGGGTAGGTGCTGCACTTGTGGCTAAGCGCTCTCTCTCCCCAGGGAGGGGCAGCTCAGAATTTCACGCAGAGAAATCTGCTGGATATAAAGTGGAATAAAATAAAAATAAAAATAAAATAAGTTCCAGTCTTGTCTTGTGTGTGTATATATGTGTTGTGTGTGTGTGGTGTGTGTGTGTGTGTGTGTGTGTGTGTGTGTAAACATTGACTTGTTAAAAGAAAAATCTGAATTGTTTTTTGGCTGCATGAAGCAAGAAATGGGTTGAAGGCTAAGCGCTGTGATTTGTTTTTGCAAGATATCACTCAACTCACTCAATCCTCGTCGCCCCACTGAGGGGGGGGGGGGGGGGGGGGGGGGGAGCATAAGGCACAGACAAGGGACCTCCAGGCAGTCCTATCTTGGGCAAACCACCGCAACTCATTCCAGGTCTTTTTCCCCCTGAATTTTTTGCAAGGGTATCTTTTCAAACTAGTCCTCTTTGTGCTCAGGTAGCACATAAGGCCCGACTAGACCCCCACTGATGTTGGTCGGCCTGAAAA
>JASPKP010008488.1:0-11499 GCA_030674155.1 Stramonita haemastoma | reverse complement strand
ATGTGCAAGGGAGTCTCCCTGTGGGTCTTAGCTGACATGTTTGACTCAGGGAGCTCAACAGAAAGTTCATATGAATTTTTTTAAAGATTTGCACGAAAAAGGTTTGGAGAATAGGCTGGGTTGGCAGAAATTCACATGAATATTAGACATTGAGAGAGAGAGAGAGAGAGATGAGAGAGAGAGGAGAGAGAGAAGAGAGAGAGAGAAGAGAGAGAAGAGAGAGAGAGAGAGAGAGAAGAGAGAGAGAGAGAGAGAGAGGGAGGGAGGGAGGGAGGGGGGGGGAGAAAGAAAGAAAGAGGCTTTCAGAGAGAGAGAGAGAGAGAGAGAGAGAGAGAAGAGAGAGAGAGAGAGGGAGGGAGGGAGGGAGGGAGGGAGGGAGGGGGGGAGGGGGGGAGAAAGAAAGAAAGAGGCTTTCAGAGAGAGAGGAGAGAGAGGGGGAGAGAGAGAGTAGAGAGAGAGGGAGGGAGGGAGGGGGGGGGGGGGAGGGGGGGAGAAAGAAAGAAAGAGGCTTTCAGAGAGAGAGAGAGAGAGAGAGAGAGAGAGAGAGAGAGAGAGAGAGAACACTGAACACTGAACACTGAACACTGAAATGCTTTAATGTACTTCGGCCATTGGCCACAATACAAGCAACAACAACAAAAAATAAAGATGGTGGGTGGTGGTGTGGTGATGACACATATCCTCATTAATAACTGTCAACATTTACATATATACAAATAGTGTGCAACATCATATCATAATAATAATAAATACATATCATCATTTTATTATCATCATTGACCAGTTGTCAACTTCATCATCTCATCATTATTACTGTTATAATGTTGTTAACGAGAGATATACATGTGCACTCGCGCACGAGCACGCACGCACACACACACGCACACACATGCACGCACGCACGCACGCACACACACACACACACACACACACGCGCGCGCGCGTGCACGCACACACACACACACAGGCATATACTCTTAGCCGATAGAATCCATACCTCACTTCATTTAGCACGTACAAACATCACAAGTTTTTTTCACATACCGTGACTTTAGCAGATAATTGCTTTAACTGCTGCACACATCAGGCAATATGTTTAAACACCTTATCATTGTTTAAACTGCAGCATAATCAAGCAATGTGATATTACAAATAAACATCGATTAAGCAGCAGCACACACCAATCAATCTTGCCATATAGTTATTTATGGTAACACATTCATTTGAACAGCAATTACAATATAATTAAACGCTTTTTCCTTAGATTAATTGAATGGAAAATATACTTGGACAATTGATGCATCTCATAGTGAGTTCTGACCTGTAGCAATCGGTGGATCGGGGTTCTAACTAACTCCTTCAGGAATTTGTCCCGTAAATGAGAGTATGTAGGGCAAACAAACAGAAAATGTTGTTCATCTTCCCTTGCTGTCTTGCAAAATGGACAAGCCTTTTTCTGCTCTAAATTACTGAAGCGATGTACATTTGCGTTCAGTGGGAGAACATTAAATCTTAACTGTGCTATAGCAACCCTAAAACAATACATATCAACATTGCAAACATATTTATCTTTTTCAAAGAGTATTTTAAAGGACCGGTAGCAGTCATACCTTTCACGATCTCTTATTGTGCCTGTCCATTCTTGAATGAAAAAATCAATGAGCCTTTGTTTAAACAATCTCAAAAATAACTTTAACATCACCTACACCTTGCTGCAACCATACAAAATTAAACCCTGTCTCACATAAAATTTCTCTAATTTTAGATACCCAGCAATATTTTCCCATTCTGTCTAGTTCAAGCAGCATTTGGTATGCCTTGTATGGCAACCTTTCAGTGCACATTTGCAGTAATCTAAACCAATATCTTAGAACATAGACAAAAGAATTCACATACAGAGGGTATCGTCCCAAATCGCCATAGACCATTTTATTTGGTGTTTTGACTGGGACACCTAGGAACCTTTTACATGCCATCATATGAACTTTTTCCACATGATCTAATTTTGTTAACCCCCATATTTCAGCCGAATAAAGCAAAATAGGCTGCATTTTTGCATCAAAAATCTTGAAGAAAGTATTAGCAGTCATTTCTTTATACTTTTGGAAAGCTCTATTTAATTGCACAACTGCTTTCTTACCTTTAGTTACTAAGTGCTTTGTGCCTCTCTTCATACTAAGCATTGTTGTAAACTGAAAACCTAAATAGCAATAACTATTAACTACATCTAGCTTTTTATCATTGAAAAACCATTGCTCATGTCGACCTAAATATCCCCCTTTTCTAAAGACCATTACTTTTGTTTTATCCGTGTTTACATTTAGTTTCATATCATTACAACACTTGTATAGGATATTAAGCTGATTTTGTAGACCACCCACTGTCGTTGACAACAACGCTACATCGTCAGCAAAAAGTAGGATGAACACTTCCATTAGACCTGGTAAAAACTGTATACCATGTTTTCCCTCTGCATCTATGTGGTTAGCTAACTGATTTATATAAACAGAGAATAATGTAGGGGACAGGACACAGCCTTGTCTGACCCCAACTGGGCATTCAAAGAATTCTGTAAGTTCCCAATTTACACGCACACATGAAAGCAATGAAGAATACATAGATTTCAAAGATGCTAAAAATTTTCCCTTTACTCCCTGGTTTTTCATGCATTGTAGAAGTTTATCATGGTGGACAGAATCGAATGCTTTTTTGAAATCTACAAAAGCAACGTATAATTTCTTACCTTTCTTTAGCATACACTTTTGTACAATTGCATATAAATTATATATTTGATCAAGTGTGGAATAACCCCTACGAAAACCTGCCTGACTCTCAGAAATCATTTCATTATCTTCCAACCAACTGTATAATCTTGTATTTAACACTGTGGGATAACACTTTGATACTATACTCAGTAAAGATACTCCTCTATAATTGTCTGTTTTTTCAGGATCTCCCTTTTTATAAATTGGTATGATTATAGCTTTGGACCATTCAGACGGATATACACCTGAGGTAAAGACAGCATTAAAAAGTTTTACCAGGAACCCCAACACACTCTTTCCCCCATTCTTTATCATTTCACCAGAAACACCATCCATCCCACTTGCCTTTCTTAATTTGAGTTTTGCAATTGCACAAGCTACTTCTTCTTCAGAAATATCTTTGTTCAAAAAATGATCCACATCATCCAAAACATCAACAATGACATCATCACTCTCACCAGTCTCCTCATTCATACAAAAAACTTCTTTAAAGTGGTTAAACCAGTCATCACTGCTAATGTTGTTGTAAATTATGTCCCTATTGCCATATCCCATCCTTTTAATTTCTTTCCAAAACTGAGAAGAGTCTGCAATGTTTTCAGCTAAAAGTTCTGTTTTCTTTTTCCTATAGTTTTGTTTTTTTGCTTTCAATAATTGTTTATACTCTTTCCTTTTTTCCACATAAATCAACCTGTCTTCCTCCTTTCTGGTCACTCTAAAAACATTTTAACTTTGCTCTACTTTCTTTTTTTGCTATTTCACATTCATCGTCAAACCATTCTGATTTTATGGTCTTGTGCATGGGTACTTTTCTAGACATGCAGGCACTTGCCTCATTCAAGCATTTAACAAATATTTCCAAAGCAGTTTCTATATTGTCTTCCAAAGCATTTGTGGCGAATGTAAGTTTTTCTTGAATGTCTTTGCTATTTAGTACAGTTTCAAAATCTTTTTTCTTATCTTCATCCCACACTACTTTCTGACAAACTTTTTTGTTCAATTTTTGCTGAAATGTTGTTTCTGTATTACTGCTATTAATTTCTACCTTCATACAAACTGGCAAATGGTCAGATTCTGTTAAGTTTTCAACCTGCAAAGAGAGAACTCTAACCGAACTAAATAAACCCAGAGATGCAATGAAATAATCCACAACACTTGAACCTGAAGGTGATATAAACGTATAACTTTCATCAAAGCCTGGATCACAGAGACCATTTAATATGACAAAGTCAAACATGTTGCATAACTCAATCAGCTGATTACCAAAAACATTTTTGTACATATCATGTGACTTTCTGGGCACTTTTGAATTTGGATAATGATGTAAATTCTGAAAGTTATCATAGTCATCATCTAAACTGTAATTTTCACAAGCGGTTCGTGCATTAAAATCCCCCATTATCAGCAATTCAAAATCACCATATTCATTCTGAAGATCTAATATACACTGCTCCAAAACTTCTAAGCCATAGATATCTTGTGTTGTTTTCCAAAAAGTAGATTCAGAAGGTGGAATGTACATGCAAATTAACATAGTGTCATTAGTAGTACCAAGTAAATTCTTGTGTAGTTTTAAAACCACAGTATTTTCTGTCTCAACTTGAACTTTTTCAAGACATGAAATAAATTTCTTTTTAACCATGACAATTACCCCACCAGAGTATCTCCCTGATGAGATAACTTTTTTGCTTTAGCAGTAAAAATAAAGTAATCATGAAAAATATGAGACTCAAATTCAATCCCAATAAAAGTTTCTGTTAAACAAATAATGTCGTATGCAAGAAGAAAATTAATAAACTCTTTATTTTCCAGTTTTGGCAAAAGGCCATGCACATTATAGTTGAGAAAACTTATATACAGCTTATTTACATTAAGATGGGTTGTTGTCATCCTGCTAGTAGGGCATTCAATACTAGGCCTTTGATCACCTGTATTACTTTCACAAACTGTGGCCTGGCCGAATCCCTATCTAGTGCCACTAGAGGCATCATTGCCTGTGGACTTAGTCTGCGGATGCATGTTTGAATTTGCCTGTTCTTTTGAGCTACAACAAGAATGTTGTTTGCTGAAAGAATCAGAGATGCTGGACTGACTTTTTGACCTTTCTGGTAGTTTGCGACCTCTTTGTCTGGAGACACTTTGGGTTGTGTCTCGTCTTGGTCGCAAACCCTGTTTAGTGGACCTAGATGGTCTTTCCTGTCTTGTGGTTTGCTTTGCTCTTGTAACAGTGTTACCTGTGTCAGCAGATTCCTTGTTGCATAAACCCATGAGTAAATCACTATTAGACATGTTGCCTGTATTAAGTCTGCAGTCACTAGTAACAACTTCACTTGGTTCAGTAATGTCTGTACTTTCTGTTTTGTTTTCTATATGAGTATCATCAGCTGTCTTGTCATCAGTTACATCTCTGCAAAGATTTGCTTTCTTTGATCCATCTTCTGCTTTATTTGTGTCAGTTATGATGTCTTCCTCAGTCCCTTTAAGTTGTTTATTTATTTTCCTGCTAAATGTGTCACCTTCACCCTCTTTGTCAGACATGTCAACACTGCTCTCATAATTATCAGGTATGTCTTCATTGTCCTCTACTGTATTTGTATCATCTTTGTCACTGTCTTCATCATTGTCCTCTACTGTAACTTCATCTTCTTTGTCAGTGTCTTCTTCATTGTCCTCTGCTACATCGGGATAACCCCTGTCACTGTCTTCAGTTTTGTCTACTATCGTCCTCTGTCCTGTCCTGTGCACATCTTCACCAGGGAGACAAGTCCCACCAAGTCTTCTGTTTCCCTCAGACATGACCCTTTCATGGTCACTGACATCCTGTTCTGTGGCTGTATCTGTATTGTACTTTCTGCTTTGCTGCTGACTATAGGCACACACAGCAGATTTGCGGCTTTGACCTGGAGATACTGGAGGTCTTCTGCTCTTGTCTTTCACAAAGACAATTCTTTTGCTGGGCTGGGCCATTCTCCCTTGTGTTGCTGCTTCACTGTAGGAGTAAGGTCCTGGGCTGACTGGAAAGCTGCCTTCCTCTTTTCTGTATGCTCGGCCAGCAGGATTTCTCTGCACCCTTTGCTCGCTGTCCCGAGAGAGAGAGAGAGAGAGAGAGAGAGAGAGAGAGGAGAGAGAGAGAGAGAGAGAGAGAGAGAGAGAGAACACTGAACACGAACACTGAAATCATTTATTGTACTTCGGCCTTTGGCCACAATAAAATTCAAAGGGAAGAAAAAAGTGAAGAAAATGAAATATAACTACATGTAACCATTGATAAGAATTTGCCGTAATTATACTTTGGCATGTACCCAAAACTTGCACCTGAAAATGCATGTTCCAAAATCATACAAAAAGTGCTAATTTAGACCAACAATTCAAACAAATCTTAGCTCAAAGTTACAGAACAAAACACAACTCAAAATCCTACTGGGACCAAACTTGGTAAGGAGTCATACCTGACAATGTCAACACAAGCATTCAACACCAAGTGCAGTGTACATCTAATAGCTGAAATCCTTCATATTCTATTGTATTTTCAGAACAGTTACCATATTCCACAACTGTGCCTTCTAAGTATAATTATGTTTGTCTTAGCTTAATGCAATGTAAACAGAATGCTGTATTCAAAAATATTGAGAGAGAGGGTAAGAACTCTGAGCTCTGAACATTTTACTTGTACTTCAGTCTCGGGCCACAATACAAGGGGACAAAATGGAACAATAACCAGAGAGAGAGGGAGAGGGAGGCAGGCAGACAGGCAGGCAGGCAGGCAGGCAGGCAGGCAGGCAGGCAGGCAGGCAGGCAGGCAGGCAGGCAGAAACAAAGGAGAAAAGGGGAAATTTATAGCACAGAATTTCCAGAAGAGGAGGATGCGACTTACACTGAAAGGGCCCCTGGCGTCCCCTTATAAGTTATGGGGATACTTTGTTTTGATGTCTAGTCTAAAACTTATGTAGTCCTGAATGCCTGAGAGTTCAGTAGTAAACAAGTACAGTTATCATCTAGGCGTATATAATTATTCATTGTTACAGTGGAAGTTCTGGAAATATCAGTTATCTGTGTGTTGTTATTACTTCTAATACTTATGTTTATATTTACTGCAATTCTGATGTTGGAAGTTCTCGAAATATAATTAACGTTGGAAGTTCTCGAAATATCAGTTGTCTGTGTGAAAAAAAAATGAAAAAAAAAGTTGTCTGTGTGATGTTATTCCTTGCATTTATATTCTCTTGCAGAATTGCAGTGCCATGTTGCTACCAGAGGAAAAGAAAGCAGAATTCCAGAAAATCTTAAAAAGGCCAGGCATGAGCTACCTGCAAAAAAAGAAGCTACGCAAAACGATTCATGCACAGTGCCGCAAACACTCTCTTTGCCTGAAGTGTGGCGCCTTCAATGGTAATTGTCTCTTATACATGTTCTTTTTATGGGTGAATTGTTTTTTTAACTAGAGAGTCGTCAGTCTTCTTGGTATTAACACTTTCTACCCCGGGTACGGATTAATCCGTACCATGCGATCATCTCCCCTGGACGGGGTACGGATTAATCCGTACCACAGCAGGTACTTTCACTTTCGCCCTCCCATTCTGTTCTATTCTCACATGGTCGTTTTAGCTTGTTGGCTTTAGCTGCCACGTTGGTCGCACATCGTTCACAGCTAATTTGCATATAAATTGAGCGTGTTTTTGTTGTGTTTATTGTTGTTTTACGTGTCATATGCTTGTAGTATGGCTTTGGTACATCATACTTTCACTGCTGACGAAGTAACAGAAGTTTTAAACGAGTTATTACGTTGCCGATAAAGATCGTGTTTTGGATAGAGATCGTGAGAGCTTCAAGTCTCGTGATACTCACTGTGTGCCGCTCGAGGAGCGAGATAGGCCAGCTAAAGGGGTGGGAAGGGTGGGGGGGGGGGGGGGGTGACTGGGGAGGGGCGTGGGCCTTGGTACTGTGAGTACCGCTACGATAAACACCAACTGTTTACATGAAAATGAAACTACAAGCCACCTGGTGAAGTGCAAACATTCTGTACATATGAATAAAGTAGTGTAGAAAAGTTCAGGAACTTTCTTGGACTAGGGAAGAAATGTTATCTGTATATTCCATGATCGTTATTGTGACAGTGTCGTGTCTACAGTTCAGTGGTTTCCCTTTGATTATATTACATTTGATGCATGCTGGAAAGAAAACTTGTATAGTACCTATGTTTGTCCCTGTTTATTTGAGATTCTTGTATAGTTTTGTTGTGTGTTGTGTTGTATTTGTTGCATACATTGTGTAAAAATCATAAGCCCATCAGTGGGATCACCACTTAAAATCAGAGCAATTATGTAATTTGACACCATAATTAACATACTCTTTTTTATGCAATATAAATTTTTATGCACGCATATAATGGGCAGTCATTTACCCACACAATGCCATAGTTTCATAAGAAATGGGCTTCAAACAAAAAAGATAGAGGATTTTACTATGATGACCCAGTGCACACTGCACTCAGCTGCTGCAGGGCTGGTCCCACAGAGACTGCAGTGCAGCTGCACCCTTGGGGTACAAAGTGTTAATCAATCAGCTCTTATAAATATATGATCATTGACTAATGGCTCATCAGTGAATTAGTCGTTAGTCCTGAATGCCAGAGAGTTCAGTAAAAAACAAGTACAGTTATATAGCGTGCCACAAAATCATCAGTGGAGTAGTCAAAGAACAACCTGCTGCTTTATGTCATCAATCAGTCATTAAAATGCTATGATATATTTCATTTCAAAATTTTTCATGTACAAGTTTGTGTAATATATGTTAACCTACATGCCTTATATTGTTAAAGACAAGACATTAATACCTTTAGAATTTGATGAAGAGCAGAATGTGTGACTTTTACCATATCGCGCCAGATTTTCAGAAGCTAGACCAGTAACGTATGAGTTTGTGCCAAGTTGCACTGCAAATTCAGCAGAGAATCTGCTCTTGATTGCCTCCGTTGGGATGCTGGAGGATCTTCCAGTATGAACAGCATCCCCTCTTCCTGGAATTCTGGGCTGGATATTTTATCTTTCCTATCACTCTTTGTTTCTGCTTCCTTTCCTTTCTAACATCTCTCTTATTTTTTTTCTTCCCAGTCTATTCTTCTGCCTTTTTTCAAGCAGTCTTTCTTTTCATGCAGTATATGACATTTTGCGTGTATTGTTTTGTTTTGGTGACCAGGCAGTGATGTTGTCAACACTGGGATGGGCACAGAAAAATCCATTGTATAGTGATAGTTGTCCATACGGCATTTATCTTGTGTATCTTGGTTACTATGAACATTTTTTTAAATCCTTTTTTTGCACTTTTTTTTTTAAAACCCTACAGATGATGAATATAAGTGGAGTGGGGGGAGTGGCCTGGTTTTATTGGCCTCGAGGATTGAAATGAGTGAGGTACTCAGTCATTCCATGTGACTTTTTTTTGTTTACAGGAATGGTAAAAAAAGCCAGCTTCAACAAAATCATCCACAACAGATACAAAAAGAAGAAGGGAGCAGAGGTAGATCGGGAACTGATAGAAGAGTTTGAAACTGCTGTCGAGAGGAACAAAGAATTGAAACCTTACATCAACAAATATCAGGTGCGTTGGTGTGTGTGTTTCACTAGTTTGCCTCTGCAGTAAACTTCAGGTAACTGGTTGTTTTGATGTCAGTGAACACTATTTCAATTTCTGGTTACAAAGTTTTTCTTTTTCTATTGTTTTTTGTTCGTGTTACTAGTTTTTTGTTCTAGTTTTTTGATTTCATGTAACTAGTTTTGTTTCATTATTTCAATTTCAGGTTTCTAGTTGTCCTCTTCTACTATTTTAAGTTGAGGTTAGTAGGGTTTTTTGTTTTCACTGATTTGTCTGTCCTTAAAATTTCAGGTAAAGTTTTGTTTTTACTATCTTGTTTGTCCTTAACAAATTCCAGGTGAGTCGTAATATTTTGTTTTCACTATTTTTTTTTGTACTCAATAAATTTAAGGTAAACTGGAGTTTTGTTTATGTCACGCTCCCTAAGGGAGTGTGTATAAACCCCCACCCCATTCCACTTATCTCCCAACAACAACAAACAGCAGAACACAGAGCAGAACATCAAGGAAAAGTTCCAGACTTTACTGTACATGTTTTATAATACAAACGAACACGCAAAAATCCACTTTCAAACACACACTAGGTTTTAGTCTATATTCCCCTCCCCCCTTCCCTAACAGTTCTGAAGCATTGTCCCCCCCCCCCCCCTTCTTGCACAGTTCAACACCCGGGGGCTTGAGTGTAGCTCCCGGACTGCTGAGGTCCTCAGGCAGTTGAAGCTGGACAGGCAGTGGGGAGAAGGGAAATAATGGGGTCAAGGGGAAAAGAGTTGGGCCCAGGGGAAAGGCAAACAGGGGACAGGATGGGAAGGGACACACTCGCTGGGGAGCATGAGGCAGGAACCTCACAGGGCTTGACTCTGCAGATGGAGGCAACGAGGAACCTGTGACAGGCAATACTTGCCGTCCCTCAGCATAGGCTGATAGCTATCGCTAAGGCACCTAGGATTGTTTCCCTTGCGTCCTAGGTTGACGAGTTGTCAATCTCTTCACACCTTAAGATTCCACCCTGTACTCCCAAGGAACCATCTACTTTTTGGATTTAATGACTCAGGTTTATTAATTGTCTGTGTTCAATAGGACTTAATTCTAACATACATTTAAACATCATGGCTCAAAAGAGGTTTGTCCTGACAGTGAAACAGAGACTGACCCTCCTCCTACTCGAGACAAGACTCCTCCTATTTAACCCTCTTGCATTTGGTGTTTCTAAACAAAAACTGCCCCTAGATTTCGCTTCCATCACGAAATCAGGTCAGGCACACATGCTCTCTGGCCTTATCCTCCTTCTAAGTACATGCCAGCAGCTATAATTACTTCCAGACTCTCAGCAAGGTTTTTACCTCTAGCTGATTGAGCTTGACATGTGGTAGCAATTAGTGATGATCACAGCATGATGGAAATCTACTGTGTTGTAAATCCTGGCAAATCTCAGTTCGGGATTCAAGGGGGCAATTATTCAATCCCGGCAAATCCCGGTACAGGACTAAGAGGGTTAAGGCTACAGCCACTCAGCTGACCATCAGAAACCCTCACTTGTGACCAGGAGCCTCAGGAGAAGATAACCTGCATGCGAAATGCAGAGAAGAGGAGAAAGGCGTACAACCTAGCTGAGTTCACCGCATGTGTGAAGAACCTGTATGTGTATGCAGAACAGACACCAGACAAGCACACATGCGCTCACAAACAATACTCACACGCAGAGAACTAGCACAGAATAATGCGAACCATAACAGTTCTGGCGTTTTGTCTGTCCTCAATAAATGTCAGCAATTAGTACTTTTTGTAAAAGGATGACTTCCGCCATCTCAACAGAGAAGAACAAGTCATAATTCTAAGATTCCGCATTGGCACAACAGACTAAACCACCACATGTCCACAAAGCCAAACTTTTCTGCTTCTTTTTCCCCGTGTGCCGTGTAAAGAAAAACCAACAGGCAAGCACATCCCTTAGAAGGGTACACTATTCACGACCTGAGGAAAATGTGTGGCCGATCCCGAGACGCTTAGGGGTTTAGAAGAGGAAAGGATCACTATCTTCTCATTGTCTCATCGTTGTCAAAACTCGTGTTTTTATCATCATCGTCGTGTGTTCTCATCATCCTTCTCTCATCATCATCATCACATTCATCATCAATCATTTA